>CAJPEX010000049.1:0-18726 GCA_905338405.1 Notodromas monacha | reverse complement strand
CGCGTTCTAGTAGGAGTTCCTCTTCTTAATGAAGGATAGCCGCGGGCAGGTGGACGTCCTGCGGCTTGGGTCGTTTGCCCCGCTGGTTTAGTTCTTTGAACCTGAGACGGATATTGTATTGGATATCGTACCGGTAGCCATGGATTTACCCCTGGTCTGGGTCTATTGGCCCATGGAGCGACCATTCGTCCGTCTAACCTTCTATTGGGAATTCTACTCTGCTGTTGATAATTTCTTTGAGCAGGGTAATTCGAAAATCGGACAGGATTGGGGTTACGATTCTTTGGAGTGGGACAGTTAGTAGCATAGTGTCCATATTTCCCGCATGAATAACAAGCTTGTGATGACAGTGGCGTTTGATTAGAGCGATTGGATGAATTCTTGTCACGAGAATTTGCAGCATGGTTATTTTTATTTGCTTCAGTGGCTAAAGAAAAATTGTCACATGCATAATGTAATTGTCCGGTTACTATTAATAGTTTTTCTGCCTTAAGAGCCTTTTCAACAGCTTCTTCGTAAGTATCTGGTATTTCACTCATTCTTGCTTGAATATGAGGTAATAATCCTTTAATAAATTTATTCAATTTTATTTCGGCCAGAAAAGCACTTCGACATTGAGCTTTTATCTCTTCCTGTTCATATAAGGGATTTGCAACTAAAGTTCTCATGCCATCTTGGCGAAGCTGAAACTGAAGCCCTCATACTAGGCTCAGTTCAAAATGCCGTCGATTTAGATCAGAATTTCGTTTTAGTTATTGGAAGAGTAAAAGAAGAACCGCCTATGTTAGATTTCACCGATCCGGTAGCCAATGATCTTCTGAAGCGAAATGTTTACGTAGAAATTTAACAATAACAGGATATGGTTCGTACATTAATTCCTTGTTAGCCCTCACTATTTTATGGGCTTTTCCTTCTAGTTTAGATAATAACAAATTTTTAATCTGTGCATCACTCAAAGGGTTAGAATTTATAGTAATTAAAAACCTAGAATACCACGAGCTCCAGGACAAAGAATTACATTCACCGGAGAACATAGACATGTTATTAATAAAAGCATTAGATTAAACTCTCAATCTTCGATTTCCCCAAGATGGAACCCGAACTAAGGTGTGATGGTAAAGAAGCCCCCATCCTTGGAGATTGCACGGGTAATTCCATAAGCATTCTTGACTAAAAGAATGTTCACTGGTTTCGTTTAATTTCATGGTTCTTTCAATTGCTTGTTGTTGGAGCATTCGAGAAACCAAAATATTATTTTTCTCTGTTAGGGCTCTTTGAGCATCGGCAATAATTTTTAAGCTTGCTTGGATGTCCTTTTCCATTTCTGAAAGTTCTTCGATGTTGGATTCAAATTGACTAATCTGATGTCTGATGGCGTCAGCTCGTTTAGCGCTAGCGTTTGGAAGTTCATTCCGGTATTTAATAATGTTTTTCCTCGTTTCATTAATAGTCCTTTGTAAGTAGGCAGCTTGTTCTTGGGGTGTATACGTTAAGTATTCTGCTGGGAGGCTATTTACTTGATAATTTTCAGAAATGTTACCCGAGTTTTGTGATATAGGAGTTGGATTAGTTTCTTGTGGGGCTCCAATAGATATAAACAAATCTTGAGTTATCTGGGCGCTTTTAGGTATTTTTGACGGAACTTTAGTAGGTTGTATGGGTGGTGGATTATTTTCGGAGAGTGGAATTAGGTCACCTGATGCTTCTGCTCCAGGTACTGCCATTATATTAGTTTATAGGGATATGTAATACAAGTGGTTATTCTTTAAGTCCTTGGGGATCCTTTTCTACCCTTTCACGGGTTTCGGCAACCGTTTCAAAATCTTCGGGTCTTTTTAATTTAAAAGTATGAGCTTGAGAACGACTTCCTTCAACAGGAGGTACTTGCTCTGTCTGCTCGGGGTTACCGTAAGCAATTTTAAACAACTCTTCTACTAATTTGCAATTATACTCGACCGCTTTCTGGGTACTGGTTTGTACAGTTTGGTTTAAATTTCCGTTAGTGTTTTTGTTATTTTCGTTCGACATAAATTAATGTCTGGATAAGCTTAGTTTTGGTGTATTTAGTAAATACAATGTTGCTAAAAAATATACAAGTAGGTTTTTTACAGAAAGTAACCACACAAAATATATACACTCTCAACGTTTCTCTTATTCGTTACCTTTTATTTTTATTTTTCTGGTTTTTGCTATTTTTGTTTTTTAAATGTTTGTATAAAAACCTGAATTCCTTTTCGGCGACGTTCCCTTTTCCTGGCGAAGTCCCTTGATCCTTGATCCTCTTCTTAGCTGATTTTCTCTAATACAGCTCTTCGTCCTTCTTGACGGAATATCCGCTCACCTAGAGCTCTGAAGTCACTTAGACTTTTTCCTTTAATTCCACTCGTCACTTAGACTTTTTTCACTTTTCTCACTTTTGTCCGTCCTTTTTGCTACTTTTTGATTGCCTTCCACGTTAAGTGGAGTCTGAGATATTTGTCTGGTCTAACCAGCACTCACCCGGCGCAAAAAAGAAGTACCGACTGCGCCAATTTGTTGTCGTACGCTTATTGATTTTGCGGCTCACAGGCTAAAACCCTGGGTATTGCCAACCTTTATGAGGATGATCTTATCAGCGTCGACGTAATTAATTTAATTCGCTTCCTTTTTACCGGATGCGTCTCAGACCAAGTACATTAAGTACTTAGACAATCGTATTAGAAAGCAATGAAACACCGATATTCTCAGTTCAAGTGTTTATTGGACTTTTGACAAGTATGTATAACATACACTCCTATCCGGACTCTGCTTCTCTCCAGAGGGAAATATCCACTGCCGGATTTACTATCTAGTCCGCGCTTTTATTAACTCCGTTGAAAACCAGACAGAGCAGGGTCAATGATCAGACTTTAGCCTCGACTTTAAAGGAAGTAAAGAAAGTATGCGACAGAGACGAAAGTATTCCGCAACAGCGTTTCACCATTAGATTATACAGCGATGGACCGCCGACGGCCATAGTTAATGAGCCTGAGGGGAGAGGAAACAGAGTTGCCCGCGCATGCGCGGCGGTCACGCTTTAATGAGCATGGCAAGGGGCGAGGAAAAAGTGGAGCAATTCAGCACAGCTGATAACAGATGACTTCCTGCTTTTTTATGACTGGTGCTTATGATGATCAGGAAATAGTAACTTCTTATATATTGACCAATGATGACAAAAGTAATGGTTGGCATTTGTTATTACTGAGTAAACCTGAGTTTATGGAATTGGGTCATCCAGAAAAAAATTGCATGCATGGAGGTCACAAGAGCCACCTTGGCAGCATCCCACTGCTCAAAATTTATTGTTGCACTTCTCACCAGCCACCTGCTAACTCTCTTGGAATGTGTCTACCCTCTTGAAGGCAGCATGAAGTTTCCTGGTTAAATTACCAGTCCTTCACCCCTTTTATCCCTTAAAAATAGCTGTGTAGAACACCACCTTATTAGAAAAAGGAGTAGCCTGAGGACTTTTTTGTGTGGAAGCTTTCATTCAAATGGTTTTTTCTGACCATGTTGTGGCACTTGAGACCCTAAAACTACATACCATTTGAAAGGGAATTTAACAAGTTTCCGTACAGTGTTCAATATCCATTACCACAGCTTGACTTGCTGCCAATGAATGAATGAATGAATGAATGAATGAATGAATGAATGAATGAACAGAACACTTTATTTGCCGCTTCTCAGCGTTCACAAAGTTCAATCAAGATTCCCACAACTACACCCTCTACCCACCCAACCCAAATCCGCTCAATGACATTTAATCACTTCAGAGCATACGTTGCTTTTGGAAACTTCAAATCTGAAGACTTCAAGGCCCCAGGAACACACCTCATTGGAATTGACCAAGCTGATAGGCGGCCTTTATTCCTTTCTAAGCGCAACCATGCTGTGCATCCAACATCGAAAACAAAGGAGGACATTGTGCTCCTCCAATCATTGTTAACTCCTGCCAAAATTAAAAGTAATTATGTGATAATAATTTAACAAATTATGTATTAACACGTACCATTATAGTCTGCTGGTTTCCCTTTCAATAAATCATGCATCTTGTAGTGAGCTTTCAACGCCCAAGTCATGAAGGAAGCAAATTGAACAACAGAAACTGGAGACTTGCGTAACTTGCACTTGGGTGGTTGATGTTTAAATTGCCCTGCAATTTGATGAAAGAGTTTATTATTAACAATTTGTATTTACTTGTACTATACTACATTCTTCACCTTCTTCATCCACTTCTCCAAACCTCCCAAAGAGGGTTGCAACAGGACCCAGTGACTTCAAATCATGCCTGGCTGTTTTCTTGGGTGGACACTTGATTTTTTGCACATATTTCCTTTTTTGTACTGTTGGTCTTGCATTCGTATATTTCTGTTTTCAATATTATTTTTTAAACAATATCACTCACACGTTAACCCATTCACTTTAAATACATTATGCCGTGAACGTTTCTCCATGCCACTTCCTGATGTTTCCTTTTCATCTGGACATGAAGATGTAGAGGGACCCTGAACATGTTTTCCTTGTTTTCTTGTATCATTCTGTTCATGTAAGTCTGTAGCACCAGACTTACATACCTTATTCATGAAGAAACATAGAACAGTTTCATAAATTACATTTTCATAATAACGTAAAAATTCCATTCTCACCTTCATGGATACTATTATAGCTTTCTTTGTTTTCATTGCAATTTTGTACAATTCTTCATCTTGCATCCCCTTTGTTTGCATTTCTTCAAAATTAACTACTAAGTCCAGTAGCTTCTCACACCTTTCACAATTGGGTCCTTCAAGGGTAGAATCAGTGAGACTTGCATGAAGCAGCAACTTCAGCATGTTGGAGCTGCAGTAATCCAATCGTTGCGTGTAACAGAATTTCACAAGCTCCATGCCTGCAGTGCATCCGGTGCAGTCTTCATCATCACTTGGTAGTCTCCTTTTAATACCTGTGTAAGAGTAAAGTATGTAATTGTGAAACACTTTAAAATGGACGTTCATTCAGTTATGTCAATTAACACAAGAGGATCTCATAATTAAATTGTTACATACTCCAAAAAGGCATGCAAGAAGTTGAAATGAGTTTACCTTTCTTTTGTGCAGTACTTGAAGATTTGGTCTGTTGTCGTTTTCTTTCAATTGTTTCTACTGCAACCATTTCATCTATACAAGTGTAACAGTATTAGTAACTTTCAATTTCCATATGCAAAACATACATACCTGTAACTGAATCATTCTTGGGATCCTCAGAAGCAGGCAATTCCGAAACTTGCACCTGCCCCATGTCTACTGGGTCAGGTCCACAATCCCCTTTTTCATGTGCAACATCTACAGAAATTAATCTCTTTATTATATTGCACTTTTTGGAAATTATTAACATACATACCTGTAACTGAATCATTCTGGGGATCCTCATAAGCAGGCAATTCTGAAACTTGCACCTGCCCAATGTCTACTGGGTCAGGTCCACAATCCCCTTTTTCATGTGCAACATCTAAAGAAATTAATCTCTTTATTATATTGCATTTTTGGAAATTATTAACATACATACCTGTAACTGAATCATTGTGGGGATCCTCAGAAGCGGGCTCAGAAGCAGGCAATTTGAAAAATTCCAGCTGCCACATGTCTACTGGGTCAGGTCCACAAACATCTTTTTTGTGTGAAACATGTAAGGAAATAAATTTCTTTATTATATGGGACTTTTGGAAATTATTCACATACATACCTGTTCCTCCATTTATCTTTGAAACTGCAGAAACTGGAGGAACATCAACTGAAACTGGAAGAGCAGGAGATTCGGTGTCTTCTTCAACCTTGTATAGAATCCTGCATAACTCTGTCAATTCCGTAAATTCATTTTGTAAATAAATTATGTATCTCCATTAATAAGGGCAAAATTACTTAGATGAACTCACTGTTTCTCTTCATGCATGTCATTATGAGAGTCTTCATGGTGTCTATCAAGACCAGTAAATGACTCGCCGGAAACTTATTTCGCATTATCAAATTAACTCCATCATCAGCCCGCTTTAAGTCTTTTTGAATGAGTACACCACCACGGATTCCATGTTTAGAACCTTGGGCAAGTGCATAATTGTTGCACAATAAGCTGCTACTAAAGCTGCAATTGTATCTTTAGTATACTCCATATTACTAATTTCCTCAATTGTAACATTCCGGAACAAGTGAATATTACTCATTGTTGCACTGATATCAATGAATGTTATGCACAAGAAATCTGTGAAGGAAATAAAAATATGAATAACAGGGACAAACAGAAGAAAAAGCGCGTCAGTAAGAGAAGCAAGGCAAACCGGCACGAGCAATGGCACGCAACTAATCCTTGGATACACACCCCGTCAGGAGAACACAACGCACAGATTAAAACACCCCAGTGTGTATGCCTTACATGATTCACTTTTCCAGCGCATCACCACAACCTGAACAGCCCGCAAACTCACCTGAATAGGGAGTTAATGAGGCGTTTATTAGTGGAGTTCATGAGACACTTTGTATACACGTGCTTTGTACTTTGTGATGAGAGGAAAAAGGGTACCATCAATTTACAGTATTATTTTTGTTCTCTTCAGGACCCCATAAGCAGGTGGTGTGGATGTTAACCACCCAATCCTTTGCCAAACAAGTAATGTAATGAACTAACATCAAAAGTGCTGTCGAATGCGCTGTCAACGATGAAGGTGCTGTCCAATGGTGTTAACGGCGGAGAACAGAAGAAGATGCGCAGTATGATAAGCACTATCTGCTTTTAAAAATAATGCGCGCCATTCACAAAGCAAAGAAGTCTCCAGTGTTTCTCGCAATGCCGCGCGCTGTTCACAATAATAAGCGCTGTACATTCTTCTTCACAATACCAAGCGCGCATAGTTCACAAAGCAAAGCGCTGTCCACTTAAGTGCGTAGCGCAGAAACACAATACTGCGCGCTGTTCACAATAATAAGCGCCGTACATTCTTCTTCACAATACCAAGCGCGCGTCGTTCACGAAGCAAAGTGCTGTCCACTTAAGCGCGTAGTGCAGAAACACAATACCGCATGCTGTTCACAATAATAAGCGCCGTACATTCTTCTTCACAATACCGAGCGCGCATTGTTCATGAAGCAAAGCACTGTCCACTTAAGCGCAAAGCACAGAAACACAATAGCGCGGCAGTATATTACAAACAAAATTCCTGTAAAAGTAGAACAAATCATGTGTTAGACATTTCAAACTGCATTATCAACAGCAAAGTCATGAAAGCCCATTGATAGATTGAAGTACACACTTTGGAAAACATGTTTAAATATTTTGTATTGCTCTTATTTGAAAAATGTTAATTATTCACTTTACTTATAACATGATAACATCATCATCAACTTCACTCAATTTGTCTTTTAAACCCTCAGCCCTCACACTTTTGCTTGCCCGATTTTCTAACAACATTTCTATTTGAAGGCTTATGTATGCATCATATTTATTTTCAATCTCACTTGCACCTTCTTCTTCAAGTACTTTGGACTCATCACTTGTGCTAGACAGTTTCCTTTTTTTGCCAATAGTAGTCTTCAACATTTCCACTTCTTCTGCCACAAGAGGCATTTTCCGAACTTCTTCCTCAGTCAATTTCACCTTCTCAATTCTGTATTTATTTTTCTTATCCTTGAATTACCTTACCTATTGACTAATAAACGTATATAATTGAATGACACGTAACCGTTAAGAAAGACGTTTAAAAACTTCTATTAAATAAGAGAAGAAGTCCCGGTACTTTCGGAGTTCTTCTTTTTTGTTCCCTCTTGTCCTGATGTTCATTTCCTCAGGTGTAGCAGGTCTGCAATTAAACATTTCAAAAATCAGCATCAATCCGTTTTGTAGTAAAGTATAAACTTACATCTTGGTTTCCTTAAGTTCAGTAAGAGTAGGAGGATTTATAACTTCTTTCAATTTAAATTCTAACAAATCCTTCCTACCCTTGGGAAAATGCTTCAGTTTCCCTCTTAACCATTTCTTGTACACAGGCAACATGTACCTGCGCACAAATGGTTCCATGGGGAATGTCACCTTAGCAGCAGATCTAAGAGAATAAATAAGAAATAAATAAAACTTACCAATAATTAATAATAATAATTTTTTACTTACTCGCAAACACAGAAGCTGACCCTCAAGCCATAAGCTACCCACAACTTCAGGGCACAATTGAGGGAAACATTCAGGTTAAATCCTACATTAAACCCTCCATGATACCCTTTGGGGAAAGTGACTATCATGTCCCCGGGTTCTTGAATGGCAACACTTATCTTGATGTCATGGAATTTAAACCACTTCTCATCGAAGATAAAGTGTTTGTGCCTACCCACATCCTTGCAGGTGCCCTCGCCAAGTTGGATGGCCAAGTGTTTTTCAAACACACAAACATCCTCAGCTTTCAAACCGTACCTGATGAGAGTACACACAAAACGTGAATACTTCAGAATTATGAAAGATATCCAGGTATCTCACCAGATCTTATTACACCCTGCTAGTTGAAGGTTGACGGATATGAGATTCATATCCTCACAGTGCATTGGAAATGCACTGTGACGCGCCCCAAGGAAGTAAAATGGCCTGTTGATCCCATTTAGAACCAAGGGGGTATTAATGTCCATTAACAACGCCATTACCTCATTTCCTTTCAGGTCCGTCAAGTCCACATTGTATGCACCCTACAATCACAAATTCTTTAAATTATGAAACTCTGACATTTCTTGTATTGCTCGCCGTTTCTTTGTGTTCTATCATTTGCTTTGATTGATTTTTTAGCGCGCGCTAAAAAAGCATACACGCACGCTAAAAATGATGTAGAACTAGCTAAAAAGACTTGTAACAAATGAACGGCGCGCGCTAAAAAAGCAATACATGCTTAATATAACATGTTTAAAATATTATATGCACAACCATAAAATCACAGCACAAACTTCAAATCAATAATAACAGAACAACCCATTAATACACTTAACCTATAACCCCATTATATACAGCATTCAAAACACTCATCCTTATATATGAGCAATAAATTAAATTTTAACTAACCTTTTCTGGCTTCTTTGTCTGTGGGGGAATTTCCAATTCCGTCACATACGGTTTTATATCTGTTGAAGCTCCGATGGCGAGTTTATCCAGTGAACTCCAAAACGCCATGCGTTTACCCATTCCAAACGTAGCATCAAATTGGGTACTTGGTGTTTCTGAAGGCTGATGGTCCTTATTGTCATCATAATCAGGCGGTTTGCCTGATCCCATCGCTGGTGCAACACTCTCCAAATCAGCAGCACAATAAGAGTCACTTAATTTTTTTGATTTGTTGTAAAAATCCGCCGCTGTCACACTGAATAAAAGGGGTGTGGGTTTGTTCACAACTCCATACACCCCTTCTTTGTTCACTTTTGTAAGCTTCTGGTGTATAACACTTTGAAGCTTCACATTTGCAATTGATGACCAGCACAACCTATGCTGTTCACCATCTTCACCGCCGCCGTTTTTTCCAAGGGATTTCATGAGCTCCAGTTTCAACCGCAGCTTCATTATCCCATTTTGCCATGCACCCCACTCAAAAAAGCGCAATTCACAAAGGCATCAAAGGCTTCAAATTCCTTGATGCCAATTTCATACGTCGGGCATAATTTGACGCCGCGCAAAAGCAAACGCGCAGCTTTGTAAGATGAAGATTTTACCACCTTATGTATTCCTGTTGACAAAGAAGCACCAGCAGGTTCCGCTGGATCCATACTTCTCCTATGACTTGATTTTCCGCTGCTGAATAGAATATATTTTCACAGCCAATGATTTAAAATCAAAACACATGCGTCAATCAAAACAGAACAGTGCATGTAAAATGCACGTATGTATGCATTATTATTCAAGAAAGAAGTTTACCACAACGCACTCTTACATCATACAATGTACTAGTTACAAAATAATACATTAAAACTTAAGAAGTAGAATGCATGTAAAAATCACTCTTGAATATATATATAACAGTTTCCCTGTGCCCTGTGATTTCCCGCACGCAAACGCATGAACTACTGCAGTCTCATGCAAACGGCCATGACAGTAAAGAGCGAACAACGCTACAACAGTGCTGTGCTACATGTGTATACTTAAATGTCAAATAATACTTGTACATGAGGAAAAATTAATTAAAAAGAATGTATAACGCTTGCATTTGGCACATTTTGTTACATGAAGTGGTCACTGCATGCACGAAATACACAGTATGCATTTTCCACCAGTCGCATCACAAGGTAGCAACCTCTACACTGATGTTTTTATACCATGAAAACTGTAGTGTGAAACTGTGTGTAGATGCCACTGTTAAAAATCTTGCCCAAAACGGTTTTGAGAACAAATGCAGATCAAGTCCTAACATTCACATTGATGTGCTTGAAATGAAACTCATAAACCAAGCTTACATGTACTAATACTTTATCTTCAATCAATTATTCTTTAAATAACAACTTAATTTGCAAGTTTCGGGGGCAACAACACTCTTCAAGAACCATAAAAATTCATCAAGGCATTTATAAGACATTCCATCAATTCAAGTCACTGTCTTAACCAAGCTTATGTAAGCCGCATATATGCAGAAAAGAAATGATTCTTTTCTTTACTGCATTATTCTTTTATTATACGGCTTACAGCATGATTGTTATGGGATGGTTACATGGTGATTTTATAGAATACTTGTTAATATAACTAAAATGTATTATTCATATATATACTAGTTTCTTTTCTTTACTGCATTATTCTTTTATTATACGGCTTACAGCATGATTGTTGTGGGATGGTTACATGGTGATTTTAAAGAATACTTGTTAATATAACTAAAATGTATTATTCATATATATACTAGTTTAATATGATATATGCTGTACAGCACATAATAGTACATATGTATGCATACTATGGCTGTTATTCACACTCACTGAAATTTTCATGATCCTGATTTTAAACATGCACAATTTGTACTGTATGTATATACGCAGTTCACTTTTTATGTATACAGCAAATTATTTTGAATATTTCATAAATCATCTACAATATTTATTACAATTTTCTTTTCAATATTTATTAGAGGTAATTAATTTATCACAATTTAAAAGTAGACATAAAAAATTAATATTATTCGGTATGAATTTGTAAATATGATTAAGCAAATACAGCATCATATGTACACGCATTCATTATACCGCATATATTTAACTTTAATACGTCATAACGTATAGACATTTATATATCTAATTTTCAAGAACAAGCAATAATGTAATTACTTCTTATTCTCGTATTTACTATGTTCAACACCCTCCTGAAAAATAAAGTTTAAAAATGAAGCGTGCGCTTATCTTTTCAGCGGCGCGCCCTGGTTAAAAGAAGTAAGTACCACACTCTGCTTAAAAATTAAGCGTGCGCTTATCATTTCTCTAAAATGTATTATTCATATATATACTAGTTTAATATGATATATGCTGTACAGCACATAATAGTACATATGTATGCATACTATGGCTGTTATTCACACTCACTGAAATTTTCATGATCCTGATTTTATACATGCACAATTTGTACTGTATGTATATACGCAGTTCATTTTTTACGTATATACAGCAAATTATTTTGAATATTTCATAAGTCATCTACATTATTTATTACAATTTTCTTTTCAATATTTATTAGAGGTAATGAATTTATTACAATATCAAAGTAGACATAAAGAATTAATATTATTTGGTATAAATTTGTAAATTTGATTAAGCAAATACAGCATCATGTGTACACGCATTCATTATACTGCATATATTTAACTTTAATACGTCATAACGTATAGACATTTATACATCTAATTTTCAATAACAAGCAATAATGTAATTACTTCTTATTCTTGTATTTACTATGTTCAACACCCTCCTGAAAAAAAAGTTTAAAAATGAAGCGTGCGCTGATCTTTTCAGTGGCGCGCCCTGGTTAAAAAAAGTAAGTACCACACTCTGCTTAAAAATTAAGCGTGCGCTTATCATTTCAGCGACGCGCGTTAAACTGCTGCATGAGAACAACGCGGCTTTTGCAGCGCGTCAGCACAAGAAGAATGGCGCTCAATCTGAGCTGTTCAGGGAGTTTCCAATGCACTATGCTTAAAAATGAAGCTTGCGCTTAATATTTCAGCGGCGTGCACTCCTGAAAAGAGGTAAGTACCGCACTGTGCTGTAACATATACAGAACAGCGTGCGCTTAACATTTCACTTGGCGAGCGCCCTGCTGAAAAGAAGCTGTACCGCAAGCTGTTGAAAAGGAGTAGCGCGCCGCTGAGCTTTGCGTACATTCTCAGTCTCATATGTTTTAGAATGATGTAATTATACTCTGTATTTATAATTGACTATGACGTAAAAATAAAACAATATTCACTAATGTAGTACATAACATGCAGAATTTAAAGCGCAAATTAAATGAACAATTAACTGATGATGAAAATCCAAAAATTGCTGTACTTGTTGTAAAAAATAACCCAAAAGTTACGGCGGTTATGAAAGTCCAAAATCATTCATTTACATTAGAATAATTCATATATCAAATCAAACCCGCCGCAATTATTGACCCGATGTACAAATTCGCACTTATTACCAAAGTGAACAAAGTCAAAACCATACAAAAGCAGCATCAACACTTAAAGACCCTCAATATCCACAAGATCCACGTTTTCTGTTCCTCCTCTTCCCCGTGTCCATCTGACTTGCCTTTCCTCCAAACAATCGGCCGCTGCCAAAATTGCTGACCACTGCGTTTATGCAAAAGAAAAACCAAGACTAGCATCAGTAAATGGGCAATTAACTAATCAACAAGTACAAGAAGAAAGATATATAAAGAATTTAAAGAGTAAATATTTTTGACAGAAATAAAAAATGCTAACCCTTTTGTATACGTGGCGAGCTATCCAAACCACAAAAACT
Source organism: Notodromas monacha (assembly GCA_905338405.1). Taxonomy (NCBI): domain Eukaryota; kingdom Metazoa; phylum Arthropoda; class Ostracoda; order Podocopida; family Cyprididae; genus Notodromas; species Notodromas monacha. Next base: position 5,737 of record CAJPEX010000049.1, on the reverse strand, counting down.
GCTACTGTTGCGACACCAGTCCCACCACCAGCCATTACCATTACATAAATCATGAATGCCGTCCACTCATCAACGTTAGTAGCTTCTATGTGAGCAACTTTATTTGTAATGCTCACTCCAGTTGCTCCTGCTATTAATTTCAAGATTCAAATAAAAAAACGTATAGTAACGAACAAATCAAAAAGTAATTTATGATTGTTTAATAGGCATACCAGCAGTATCATACGATGCTGGAAAAAGAGACTCTCCCGGAGCGGTAATGATGAGCATAGATTGGATGATCACCATGATAGCCAGCATCCACTGTACATCACAAAATGAATCGTTAATTTTAAAGAAATCAAACAGTTGTCAATAAATTCACGTACCTTCATAATTTTTTTTCAAAGTTTGGAACTCTTTGTGATTTTGTATGTATAATGTTTTGGTGTAGATTCTCTCCCTTATTGATTAATTGTTAGTCTTAATTTATGGAAAATAAAAATCTATTGCAGAAGTATTCAAACAACCCCAAATTTCTGATTACGGAAATTAATTCCTTAAAACGTCTATACTCCACAAGAAATTTGTGGAAAAAAACGGACACAGCACCACACCTTCGAACTTTAAAACAACACTGTTGTTTGCTGTCACACTTTTCCATCCTGGTCCGCACATGGGCATCATGAGTAATTCCGAAAAGGGCAAGGTTTGGAGAACTGGGAATGTTTTCCTTTTCAGTTTCCCAGCCTCCAGCGCAGGTGCGCGCAATTCTAGAAGACATAAAACACTTCCTCATCACTTCTTGGAGAACACTTCCTCTGTTTTTAAACTGCTCTTTTGAGAACAACCCAAACAAACCGCTCAATACAGCCTGATAAATTGCCAAACCTCTTCTAAGTATCATATAACCAGCCTACAGTTTAAATAGGTCATTCCAGAAACGTTCCAAATCCAAATACACTGTAATAAAACAGTCTTTTACATGCAGAGAATGTCAAAACATTTCTCGTGTTACGGCACTAGAATTTGTTATTAATTCATCTGATGAAAGGCAATATCCATTGACTTGCGCAACTTAGTTAAAGCCAGGCAAGTTAACCCAAGTGATAAGCGCACGCTGTTCTGTATATGTATATTTTACTGTATATTTTAAAACAGAGGGCTGCTGCAGGCGCGCCGCTGAAATTATAAGCGCACTCTGCTGTATTTTAAAGTAGTAGTGCACTACTATGCACTTCTTTACAGCAGGGTGAGGGCCAACTAAAATGTTAAGAGCACGCTATTGTGTACACAAAAGCAGGGCGCGTTACTTACTTCTTTTCAGCAGGGCGGACCGCTGAATTCATAAACGCTACTTCTTTACAGCAGAGTGCGCGCCAACTTAAATGTTAATCAAGCACGCTATTCTGTACACATAAGCAGGGTACGTTACTTTTGTATTTTCAGCAGGGCGCGCTGTTGAATTCATAAACGCTACTTCTTTACAGCAGAGTGCGCGCCAACTTAAATGTTAAGAGCATGCTATTCTGTACACATAAGCAGGGTGCGTTACTTACTTTCTTTCAGCAGGGCACGCTGTTGAAATGATCAACACACTCTGCAGTATTTCAAAGTAGTAGTGTGTTACTCATTTACAAGAATCAGTGTAGATGTCACTCTTGTAGTTAGGAGCAAAACCAATTTTCGTCACAGATGCAACAACTGGCACCTTTGAATCAGATATGACATGACGAAGATTCAACTCATAAACCAAGCTTATAAGTACTAATACTTTTTCTTTATTTCTATTTTCTCTATTGACTCCTTTAATTAATTGACTTTCCGTTCACAAATTGTAGCAAGAAATTATGAAAAAGGTGTAGAAGTACATATTACATTTTTCTTGATACACCCACTACACCAGTTATACATATATATGTACATACATATATATATATATACATATATATATGCATATTTACATACTATTACATTATGTACTACATATACTATTTGCATACTATTAAAACATCACAATGAGATATATACTTACATCAAAAAAAATCATATACAGTACATTTAGTTGCAATTATTATTTTTTATACCATGTATATATACAAATTTTACAGAAATTTTGTTGCAATTATTATTTTTGATTTATATTTGTACTCGTTTATATATGCAGCACGTATAGCAGCATATCCTCCATATATTGACCATCAACAGGTGCATCTCCATTTAAAAAATTAGGCGGCGCATCTATTCAACAATTTACGTGCTAAACATTTTACATGGCGCAAACAAATTTAATAGTCGCGCTCTTTTTAAATAAACCTTGCACCAAAAACTTATGAAACAACATGCCATTAACTTATGAAAGACCATGAAGAGCGCATGGATTTCCGTGGAAATAGCTGAGAAATAAAATCCCCCCCCCCCCCCCCCCCCCCCCCACCTGATTTCCGGGGAAAAAGCTGAGAAAAAAAACCCCCCCCCCCCCCCCCAAGGATATCTCACCTACATTTTACTCTAGCAACATCCATTTCCAAAAGCCATTCATGACAGGTGTTTCACCGGTGCTTGAACATGTACTTCTTAAATGCCCTCACACAATCAAAATCAGGAATTCAAAAAAATTCTGAAAATCACCGGTTTTCAACCATTGGTGAAATAGGGGTGTTTCAGTGTTTCACAGGTGTTTTGCGCCTGCGTCCATACGCCTGGCAGGAAAACCGCTGAGGAAAAATCACCCGTTTTCCAAAATACCACCCATATCCAGGGACCCATGAAAAACGGGTCTTTGACCAGTGATTTTTGCCAGGGGCTTGACGCCTGGCTGGAAAACAGGTGATTATTTGCTGGGTGAGAATGTGCTTACCCATACATACATTTAGGCAATGACACGTTATGGCTCTATCTGAATTATAAAAAAAAAAAAAAAAAAAAAAACAGATGCCATGGCTGATGGCGGTACATGATGTTCCATTTGTGTTTGAGAACTGGCCATTAACTCCAATATTGGCACTTACTGTACCTTTTTGGAGCAGGAAGTTGGTTAGCACGTTGAAAACCTGAGTGGACAGCATGACATCCAGGAAATCCTCAACTTCTTGCAATTCCTCAGCAGTGGAGTTTTCCGGTGCCCCAACGTAATGGTCGTAATTGTCGAACAATTTTACGAGCGCAGCAATGGTTGGCAGTGCCAGAAATGACGCTGGAACAGCTTCCAAGTACAAACTGATTCGAAATCACAATTAGAGGAAATCAGCAAATTTTAAAATTTTAAAATGGTGGGAGGCAAGTCATGGGTAAGCAGCTGAGAAGACTTACGGTCCGGAAGCCAAGTCAGTTTGGTTGGAAGCATTTTCTTGCAGATCAAAAGCCACCACAGATGGCCCTAGACTATTCACGTCCGCAGCAACCAGATCTTCACATAGCTGAAGCAATTCCTCCTGAGACACCAGTAATTGGGAAGAAGGTTTCGGAAAAAGGGCCAACATGAAAACGAGAAGCACTCCCACCCAACTTTCTGGTTTATTCATGATCTTCAATCTTGAAAGTTGAACTGAACAGGCGCACCAAAGGCTTCTGAAATTTTTATTCCTTCTGGCGTTTGGGAAAGCACCAGAAGCAAGCTGTCAGTTGCGACTGATGATTCAGCAGTTTTGCTATGTGTATATCTGTTAGGGACAAGAGGAAATCACCGATTACCTCAAACTAGTTCAAGATATGCTGCAGATAAAGTATTAGTGGGGCAAGATAACTAAGGACACACTTTCATCATATTATCAGCCAAAATAAAGCCAATGACCCAAGCTTCGCACCCAAAATTCCTCACTCAGTCACATGAAATCAAATTTAACTCTGATGGTTGCTGTCAGGGAAATTTGACATCAAAATTCCCAGATGAAGTGAAGAACAGAAAAACAAAATGGTAAGAAAACTCTTCAACCAGCCACTTGCCCAGCCTACCCTCAATCACAAAGGGCTGAATTTTAAGGTAATTTGTATTTCGCAGAAAACTTTTGCTTGACACTCAAATATCAGATAAAAGTGCTAAGACAGGCAAAATTAGTCACTCAAAAATGTTTTTCCAAAATTTCCCCAAAATAGCCAAACTGATGAAAACCACAACTCAAAAATATGCTCAACTCTTTCCTCAGAAAAATCACACAACCATCGAAATATCTTGTGGCGCAAATTCTCCTGGACAACCCACAGAGTTTCCCTACCCAGGAGTCTACAGAAAAAGTGAAAAGTCCCTGTACTAATGCCTCCTGGAGTAGGAGTATACTGGTAAATGTGGAGAGGAGAACAAAGGAACCAGAAAGGAACTGTTGATTGTCATTGAATATTAATGGATTCTGTGCAGTCATTAACTGGCTCAGGGATTCAAAAATTCTAGAACATTCTTCTGTTTTGAAATAAGAGGACAGGCAGAGAGAAAGCTCATAACCGGGCAATAACAGAAAGAAAGGTTTCAAGAGAAGAGGTGTACCTGAGAATCACTGTCTTCATAATTGCTCTTTTTTTTTTGAAAAATGGAGTACCATTTACCCATTGGCCTACCCATTGGATTTACCCATTGGATTTAATTTTCTTCAGATTCTCCATTGTAATAAACAAATAAACGTATTGAATGTCACTTATAAGCAGCCAATTATATGATCCATGTACTTGAAACCAAGAAACTTTTGACACAGACCCTATATTTTAAAATGGGAAGCATTCCCATTGAATTCTTAACATTATTCAACATGAAGCATTCCTTCACATTATTTATCGTGAAGCATTCCTTCACATTATTCCACCATTACTAATTATACTTAACCAATAACCACCAAGAACGCAAATCCTTTGACCAAACCTTGGAAGAATGTGTGGAAAAATGCAGCTTTCCCATCATGGTGGATGGGCTTGCCTTGTCTTGCTATATCATCATACTATATATTTTATATTAAATGTATTGCATGTTATTGCATATTACAGCATATTATCCTCACTTCTCTTATTCATCCTATTCTAAAATATATATTCTGCAATGTAATATGAATATGCAATATGCACATAATATTGATAATAAACTATTTATTTACTTACTGTAAAATGCATTAAAGTTATTGAAATGCTAAAACCTGGAGTATTTGAAGGTCCAATAAAACCTCCACATTGCAAAACGTGTGGCATTCCATTGGACTATTCATTGGCAATCACAAATTGTCATCACAATGTTGAACATAACTTTTATAAGTAAGTTGTGTTTTAAAAGAAGAACAAATGTTAAAAATGAATGAAATAAGAAAAACTCAAAGTGTGTTACAATACAATGATTTTGTAACGTTCACAATCATGCGGCATTCTATAACTTCCTTACTTAACAGAGTCCTACTTAATGTTGCACATAATATTGATAATACACTATTTATTTACTTACTTTACACTGGATTAAAAATAATGAAATGCTAAAACCTGGAGTATTTCAAGGTCCAATAAAACCTCCACATTGCAAAATGTGTGGCATTCCATTGGACTATTCATTGGCAATCACAAATTGACATCACAATGTTGAACGTAATTTTTATAATAAAGTCGTGTTTTAATAGAAGAACAAATGTTATAAATGAATGAAATAAGAAAAACTCAAGTGTGTTACGATCCAATGATTCCATAACATTCACAAGCGTGCGGCATTCTATAACTTCCTTACTTAACAGAGTCCTACTTGATGTTGCACAAAATATTGATAATACACTAGTTATTTACTTGCTATACAATG
>CAJPEX010000048.1:194156-230598 GCA_905338405.1 Notodromas monacha | reverse complement strand
AAGTAAGACTAAAAAGCACAAAAAAATTTAGTAGATTAAAAATTTAATCTAAAAAACCACGTTTTGAAAAAGGAAAAAATAACCTTAAACGTGGTGCGCATGGAGATTGTTGGGAAGAAGTGAAATACAAATGAAATAGATGCGCACCACATTTAAGGTTATTTTTTCCTTTTTCAAAACGTGGTTTTTTAGATTAATTTTTAAATCTACTAAATTTTTTTTTTCAAATTAGCTGAATGGATGGGAAAATGATGGGAGAAAGTACCAACAAATGTTTTTTTGCATAGATCTTAAAGGTTGGAAATATCTGTTTCTTGCAATTAAGCCTAATGAAAGTCAAGTTTCCTCAAATTTATTGCCAATTTCATCATGCAATGTCCTCATTTCGAGTCAGTGTCTGAATATGTCAGGCCTCTTTTTATGATTTTTTTAATGAAAAATAAATGCCCCCAAGTCAAATTGTCCCCATGTCAAGGTGTCTGCATGTGGGGGTCTCACTGTACATATGTCCTCCTCTCAACCTTTGAAAATATTATACCCAAAATTTCCCCCACATCCACAAACCTTCCTTCAGTTCCCTCTTGAACAAAAAATAAAATAAAATAAAGGAAGAATAATGCCGACCAAGAAGAGCTTCCGATCACCTTCAATAACCTCATCATCATCTTCGGACCCGCAACGTGTTCATCATCAGGGAAAGAAAAAACAACTCACACCCATACTGCGAAGAAACACAACTCCGATGGTTGATAACATCAGCAGGCGTCCAGAAATTGTGCCAGGCAAGAGTTCCTCTGAAGGCAGCCTGAGGAACAATAACAGTACAGGAGGTGTGGGAGAAACTGATGAAGACCCAATAATGGGCAAGTTATCCAGGATAAAAAGGACAGCCAAGGTGAAGATCAAGTCAAATAGGGCTCATCATCATCAGTTGCAGGATCCTCAACGCAGGGTTGGCTTTCATCCCTTTGTCAGTGTGAGGGTCTTTGTGAGCTCCAGGGAATCCCAGGAATACAGGTGAATTATTTGGTACTTTCCTGTTATCTCAGTACCTCATTCCTAGACCACACTACCATCCAGACAAATCTTTAGGATGAGTTCATAATCACGACGACCTACCAGAAACTGTGAATTTTATTTTTCCGCATTCTGATGAAACTGATTTTGGGAGGCGGTTAGGTAAAGTTAGGTTAGGTTAGGTTAGGTTATGTTAGTGACAAATATCTTTTAAGTAACATAACCTGACATAACCTAACTATACCTAACCACCTTCCAAANGACAAATATATTTTAACTAACATAACCTGACATAACCTAACTATACATAACCGCCTTCCAAAATCAGTTTCAGCAGAAACCCAAAGAAAGCAGAAACTGATTTTGGCAGGCGGTTAGGTGAAGTTAGGTTAGGTCAGGTTAAATTGGTCAGAGGGAAGGTACAGGGATAACAGGAAAGTACCAAATGTGCAATCTGCTGTGAATGCAGTAAAAATCTGGTTAGATGAAAACAGAAATAGGGAAACTCGTGTTACAAAAGGGGGGGAGCTGGACTTGTTTGGAATTTGGATGCTTGAGAAACCCTGTACTACTTCTTGGCAACATCCACCCCTTACAAATCTGTGCAGGAATTGCTTACAAAAACTTGAAGTTCAAAAAAAGTTTTAGTGTTAATTGCCCATTACTGAGAATATAAAAGTTTTTTACTGGCATTTGAATTTCTTTTTCAAGATCACAGTTTTTCAAACCTGTGAAAAAGCCACAAAAGGAAGATCTTGAATAGACAAATTTATAATTAAAAACAATCTTTCTGGTCAATAATTTCAAATGCAATAGTATTTTGGAACATCCACCCCTTACAAATCTGTGCAGGAATTGCTGATAAAAGCTTGAAGTTCAAAAAAAAAGGTTTTAGTGTATACTGCCCATGATTGAGAGTATCAATGTTTGTTATTGACATTTGAAATTCTTTTTGAAGATCACAGTTTTGCAAACATCTGAAAAAAGCCACAGCAGTAAGATCTTGAATGTATGAACATTTCATTCAAAAAATCTTTCTGGTCCATAAGTTTAAAAACAATGCTATTTTGAAACATCCACCCCTTACAAATCTGGGCAGGAATTGCTTTAAAAAACTTGAAGCTAAAAAAAAGTGTTAGTGTTAATTCCCCATCACTGAGAATATAAAAGTTTTTTACTGATGGCATTGGAATTTCTTTTTCAAGATCACAGTTTTTCAAACCTGTGAAAAAGCCACAAAAGGAAGATCTTGAATAGACAAATTTATAATTCAAAACAATCTTTCTGGTCAATAATTTCAAATACAATACTACTTTGGAACATCCACCCCGTACAAATCTGTGCAGGAGTTGCTTACAAAAACTTGAAGTTCAAAAAAATGTTCCATTCATTGATTTGAAAATCTTGTTATAACAAATATTTTGCTTGGTACACTGTAGTATATTTTTAGCTGCATTGATTCTTTGAAATGAATTTACCTCTTAAAGGGATGAAGAAGATTCAAAATTTCCCCAGGTGACTTACCTGTCACACACACCTGCATGCCATAAACACTTAGAGCAAAGCTTGAAACAAACCAAGATTTAGTCAAAGAGCGACATCTACTCATTTCACAGGAGGGCGTTTATGGAAGCTTGGAGGCGCATGAGGTTCATTAGCAGACTAGAGACACTTCAACGACCAAGTCCCCACCAACCAATAGCACCTCAAGGACCCTCATCACCTGAAGAGCATGACCCTGATGCAGAAGATCCACTCACTGAGCCAATGCCAATTATTCGCCGACAGGTGTCGCCAGTGGACATTAGAAACTCAAAAGCACAGCCAGCAGGTAAAGCTTTGGGTTCTGCTGGAGAAAGTCAAGGCCAAGTTCAATCTACAGGTTAATACTGTACTGTCCATTTTTTCCAGCAGAAATTGTTTCAGTAAGACAAATAATCATGCTTCAAATCAGGACCATTTGCTCTAAAATTAAGGTAGTGTAGTATACAATTAGACCTTGCAAGTGGAACCTAACTTAATTTGAATTTATGGCCAATTCGTTGGAGTCCAAAACTTCTGGAGTGGGGAGCTATTTTTGCCGTGACCCCACAGTAGGTGCACACCAGGGTCACAACTGTGGAGCATATGGGATATTCTGGGGGTACAAGTGTGCACTCCTGTATAGAGGAAATTTTGCTACCATTCCAGGGTCACACTTGGTGCACAAATGTGAAATAACAGGAGCATCACACAAATGCACCAACTGTAACCTTGGTGTAACTAATTTGTTCACAAATGTGACCCTGAGTAATCCTGGTGTGAACACACAAGTGGTGCACATTGGGGATATGCATGTGCAACAGAANGTAACTAATTTGTTCACAAATGTGACCCTGAGTAATCCTGGTGTGAACACACAAGTGGTGCACATTGGGGATATGCATGTGCAACAAAAGAACTTTGGTACACTTCAGGTGCACAGCAGGGTCACTGTGTAGAATTTTGAACAAATCCCCATAGTGTACACCAATTTCCCCACTTGGTTGTTAATGGGGCAAACCTGTTTTTTTTTGTGGCCAAGAGTTGAAAGTCTTTTTGTCATGAAAATTAGGGCTAAGTTTTAGAGCATTTGTTCCAGACAACCATAAATAAGAATTCCTGCACTTGAAACATCTAAGAATATATGCATGAACAGTTCTAATATTTTGGACAGAAGATAATTCCCATTGAATAAAGTAATGTGCTCAAATTAAGCAACATTGCTCAACTCAAAATCTATTTTGCCAAAGTTGCTTTGAAAAAGTATTTTCAAAATCAAGTTAGAGAGATTGAACTGTACTATTTCAATGTATACAATAGAATCTTGTTTCAAAAAATGTTTTCATTAATTCTTGCTTTTTCTTGTCTGATAGCCCCAATGTTTTATTTTATTTCCTTCTACCGTATTGAATTATTGTTGTAACAAAGATTTTATTTTTGCTGGCCCCAATGGCTTTAATGTATTCAATTTTAAAGCAAACAAGTTTGTTCCATGATCCAACTGGTATTCAGACAACACAGAAATAAGAAAATACCTATAGTTTAAGCTGACTCTAGATTCTATTATTGAGGTTTCTGTTAATTCTTATTTTTAATTCATGGATTTCTAGAATTTGTATTACAGTATAAAAGCTTGTATATGCTTCAGTTTCAGTTGGGAGGCAGGAAATTTCCAACCCAAGTCTGGAGGACAATGGAAGTCCCAGACTACAGACTCAGCAGCCCCCAAGCCCCCCACACAGTGTAGTGTTTGGGACAAGAGAACCCCAAAAGTCTCCATTTGATGAACTCTGGACACCATCTACAGAAGACATGTCAGGATCTCAAGAAATCATGCCCAAACGTCGCCCTAAAATGATCAGAAGGCCAACTACTTTTGACACCACTCAGAGAATTGCATTTGATGGTGGCAGCAGGCAAGCAAGGGCTTCCTTCAGGATACTAAGACCCTCTGTACAGGGTCCACAGCAGCAGCAAACCCCAACTGTCACTGGATCCAGCAGGGGAAAAGGCAAAAAGAAATTCATGGGATTCTTTTACTCCACACCAGGGAAACATTCCTGATGTCAAAGACATCAACTCTTGCCTCCCTCACCTCCCTTATGATGAGTTCAGAAATTGCAGCCTTTTTCTCATATATGATTTTCCAATCAATATATTCATGATGGATTTTTGAAATACAAAAACCTTTCCTTGTTGAATATTTCATTCTTGTCTGAAAAGCCTCTGTTATTGTCCTTCCTCAGCATGTGTCATTAAAAATAATCAATGATTTGAACAATGAGACTGAAGGCAATAGGGATAAAAGAAATATTGATTTAGTTGTTCCAGAAATATTTTTTGTGCATGCCAAGCTTTCAATTCAATGGAGGTTTCTGTCATCATTCTTTTCTGGTTTCTAAAGGAGGGAAATAAGAAAAGCATGGGGTCAGCATAGTGGACAAGGGCTCAAATTACCCATATTTGGATCCCATTATTGATTCACTTGGGTGTGGTCTACTTTGAGGCCACATATGAATAAGGAGCAATATACTGAAATGAGATAGATGTCATTTGAACTTGGTCCAGTGCACTGAAAGATGCAGAGGAAACCTTCTAGCAAAACTCAGACAACTCTTGAGCAGCTCTTCCCAGCTCAACTGAAGACCCCCATCTTTGATCCCAATAATCATGACACAGCAGGTTTTCAGAAAAATCTGAAGCAGCAAGCTTGGATAACAAGTGCTGAAACTGTAGAAATCCACAGGCCTTCAGATGTGAGGAACTTTTTGAGCCCTGCATTGGGCATCATGCAGTTCATGGGAGCATTTCCCTATGACATAAGCAGTACTGAAAATGATGGCTGGGGTAGTGGGCAGTTGCTGAGGTTCATGCTGCTCTGTGCCACTGGATTGGGCTGTGGACTCTACTACCTCTACATGTTGCTCAGCAATGGGCTTCAAAGGTTGGGCTACTCCAATATGGATACTGTCACCATCATGGGCATTGTTATTGTGCTCAGCTCCTGTGCCATGATTAACATGGTGAAAATTGCACATGTTGTGAGTATACCCTTCTCAACTTGAATTTGAAAATATTTATTTAGACTTTAATTTAACTTGACTTGGGGTATGAATGTATGTCTCTTGTCAAGATATATCCAGATTTAGCAAAGATTGCAATTGAACTTTAACCCACTTTTTAATTTTCAATATAGCTAAAATTTACCAAACTTGCCAAACATCAATGACAATGCAACATATCAACATTTCAGAATTTTTGGATGACCAGAAAATTGTAAAATTGACAAAAAACAATTCACCATTAAACATACTTTTATCCCCTTTAAAACTGTTCTAATTGATGCAAATCTTGGAGTTGTATTTATCAAGCATTGCTTCAAACCTTTTGCCCTTTTGGAATGAAAAATAAGGTTTATATTTCAGATGTTTTGAATGAAAATTAACTACAGTATTTGAATTCCAGACCAAGGTCTTCAGGAACTACTTCATCCAAGTCAGTGGCACAGTGGAACCAAATGAGGAGTCAACAGTGGAAATAGAAGCAGTAGATGTTAAGCAAATGCTGAAATCTTTGTGGTGGAAGGGTATGATTATGCTAGTACTGGTTGACTGGGTCATGTACATGCTGCAAGGCATATCCCAAGTATACCCTGTCTTGTTTGAAAGTGAACCCTACTTTGATCAAGGATCCTCTGGAAATATTACAACTCCAAGTCCCAACCTTGGACCAACAGACACTTATTCTCCCACCTACAAGGCTTTCATAATTTTTCTGTTAACATGGTTAGTGTTTATGAATGAATGAATGAACAGAACACTTTATTTTCCACTTTTCAGGGTTCACAAGGCACAACCAAGTTCTACTCCCGCATCCAACTCCTGCATCCAACTCCTGCATCCAACTCCCGCATCCAACTCCCGCATATTATTTAAAGTGTAAACTTGATTAAATACTGCATGTTTTGGAAGGTATTGTTGCCACAACTCTGCTAAAGTTTTGAAAATAGGCTGAATTCAAAGCATTATATGCAAGACAATATTTGCAGTTTTTTTAAACAAATCATAAAGAAAACCCAATAAGAAGGAAATTTTAGATTTCACTGTACAGTATCTCCTGAAAAGGTTCCCATGCAGCACCCAACCCAACTCCCCCCAAAGACATTCAATCACTTCAAAGCATGGAACAAAGCACAAAACAATGACAAAAACAAAAGAGAACACACTCCACAAAATAAAACTGGAAATCCTACATGTATGCCGCATACACTTAATGTTTATTAAGGGGATCTTGAATTTAGACATTTCATTTCAAGTTCCAATGGTGTGATTGTGTGTGTGTGTTTTTTTACAGGTATTCAACTGTGTTTTCAATGATTCAAAAGTTTGGGACCCTCTTGCTGATCTCCTTGATGAACCTGACCCGTGCCCGGATTCGAAGGGCAACATGGGCCCTCAAAAGAGACCTGGGTTCCCTGGTGGCACATGCAAGAGACCCAACACTACCCATATTCACTACAAATTTGAGATTTGGCGAGGAATGGACAAACACTGGGAAATTAATTACTGAGTTCCAGTTGAGGTATAATCTCATAGAGGAAGAAAATGATGTGCTGGTTGATGCTGTGTCTCCAACTGTGTGTTCTGCATACTTTGGTCACATATCTGTGACCATCATTGGGTTATACTATCTCCAGGCTGCTTATATCTTTGGTTAGTATAGTGCAGTTGCAGTGCAAGGGGTGACATCTAGAGGGTAGAGAGTAATAGTCCATGGAACTGCTGGAGCCTCAGCTTCTCAAGTCTGTATCAAAATATTTGATGCACTGACATTTTCATCTCAGGACGTTTATAACAGAACGTATATTACGAAACTTAAGTCGGATAAAAGTTTTGAAATCGTCTCAACACCGTTGTTATGGAAGGTTTTGTACGTCATAAATTAGTTCAAATGTGAAATTTATTATACGCCACCTTAACTTTCAAGCACACAATTTGGGGAAAATTGAATCCTGTTGAATTAATATGATATACATTGAAGATACTTGAATTATGAGTATAAATTATGAGTTGTAGAATCATTCTTTAATCATTATGAACTTGCATTTTTGTAGTTATATATTGTAGGTATTGAAATACTCCATTTATACTGAAGTAATACATCCCAATAAGATGCACATCTCCAATTTTGATCCTAAAATTTTGAGAAAAATGCATCCTTCTGAGTCCCTGAAAAATTGCAATATTACAAGAACAAAAACACAGAACATTGGAAAATAAATTTTAGCCATATCCACTCCTTCTTCAATTCTTCTGGCTTTTTAATATCACATGTCATATTTTTAGCTGTTTTCACTTTTTAAAGAGATTTCACCTTTAAAAAGTTTGCTAAAGATTCACAATTTCCTCCAGTGATTTGCCATATATCTGATTCACACCCTCATAATTTTTGCTTTTAATATAGAAAAGAAAAATGTTTGTAATACCGGACAAAATGTGGTATTTTGCTGAAATAATGAGAAAGTCTCTCACCCTGTCACAGGTTCTGATGTGTGGAATGGAAGTTTCTATGCAAAGTTGATTGCCATGGGAATGGCAGCAGTTGGCAATGCAGTATCCTTGGTCATCATGGCTGAAGATGGACAAAAGCTCACTGATGAGGTGAATCAGTGTCATCTGATGTACAGTTGGAATATGATTTTATTATCACCTTTCATTTACTGTAAATACAGAGACATGAATGGTTAAAAGCAAATGGGGTTACATACATTTTTACATTGTAATTTTCAAAATTATTGCAAATTATAGCAAACAGGTTCTCCATTGAATCAAAATATTTTCAAAATACATAAATGTGGGTTATTTAATATTCCTCATGTAAGTTAATCATCTGGATGTCATTATAGTTATACAGTACTAAAAAATACTTTTCTTGAAAGACAAAGGAAGCAATTGGACATTTGGAGGACATTCAGGACCACCTTGGGAATGAGGATGATGCACTGTCAGTGGAAGCTAATGACAAGGACAGACAACAGGCAAGTTTCTGCAGAATATTTTTTATATATTGGATGATTTGAATATATCTTATTGTGAATCAACAGCTTGATCTACTACTGCAAAGGCTCAGAACCAGTCCTGCAGTTGCTTTCATTGGAGGTGTATTTGTTGTCAAGAGATCTCTGTTGATTTCTGTGAGTGAATCTCCAGTTGTTTTTGGATTATATAATTTTTTCAACTCTGTCTCAATTTTGGTTCTTTTTTCAGGTTTTCTCTCAAATCTTGACTTACTTGGTTGTACTCCTGCAGTTCAGACAAACTTCAAAGTGATGTCATGCATAATCCACTATAGTCCATCTCCACATTTGCACATACAGTACTGTTACATTCATTCATTGTGGACATCATTGAGTGTATATTACCTGCAGTGTTTGTGCTATGTTGGTGCTGTTCTTGACACAAAACTGCCATGACAGAAATACACCTGACTTATTGATAATTTTTGTATGCTTCTTTGATAAAAAAAAAAAGCAGTCTGATATCATGAAATGGTTGAGAGGGTGAATATAGAGGTGAATGAGCAACACAACCTCCATGAGTTTCTTACTAATACTCTAGAAGAGACACATCATGGATATTCTGTATAGGTAAGACTCAATCAGCGCTTACACTGCTGGTGGAAAACATTGGGCTAATTTTCTTGCTAGAATTTCTGGAATTCAGATTAATCACTTTTTGGTGATCAAATTGCATTTTAAGCATATATAAGGGTCAACATCTATTTGGTTTGGTTCCATCTTTTCAGGTGTTGAGAAACAGTTGGAAATGGAAAATTTGCTGCGCCTGGGTGCTGGGGTGCCTGGGGGTCTCATGCCTGAGGCCCCCACTACTGATACTGCTGAAAGGGTATTATGTTTACATATACATATTGTTTTTGATTGTCAACATAAAATGCATTGTTTGATTTCATACAATATGTCTGATCATTTTGAAGGTTTTCATTTCATCCCTGGCCCTCATCAAGATGCTGAAACATGGAAGGGCAGGTGTGCCAATGGAAGTGATGGGTCTCATGCTTGGAGAATTTGTGGATGACTACACTGTCACAGTCAAGGATGTCTTTGCTATGCCTCAATCTGGAACTGTGAGTTGGGTCATCACTCAGATATACTGTCTTTCAATACATATGTTGAAATTCATTTCCAAAGCTGTGTCACAGTCTGTGAAAATTTAACTATTGCAATCCTGTATGATGTGTTTCCCTCATCCATGCAAACTAATTTTTCTTTGAATTTGAAGAATGAATCCATCAACAGAGTATTTGTCTTTGCTATGCCTCAGCAGTCTATAACCATGAGTTCAGTCATTCAAATACATTGATTCAATAAATATTGAAATACTGTACAATGCATTTTGAACTCCAAATCATAGCTTGTGAAAATTCAACTGATCATGTATGTGTCCCCCTCTGTATATACAAACAAAAATGAAAAAGTTTTGATTGTGCAGTGGAGAATAAATCCCTTTAAGAGTCAAAAAATGATTCTAGCATTATAAAACTGACTTTAATCAACTCCTGGGGGAAAAAAGGGGGTGAGTGTAGAGGCAGTGGATCCAGTGTTTCAATCTAAAATGCTGGACATGCTGAAGCAAACTGGCAGACCTGAGATGGTAGTGGGATGGTACCATTCTCATCCTGGATTTGGATGCTGGCTATCTGGTGTAGACATCAACACCCAGCACAGTTTTGAAACCCTGACCAGCAGAGCAGTTGCTGTGGTGGTGGATCCCATTCAGAGTGTTAAAGGTGGACAATGGATTATTGACATCCCATAATTTCTTTATTACATCTCTAAATAAATTTGGCCAATGCTTGCAGCTAAATTCTATTTTCATGACTTGTATACTGTATTCTAGCTACATAGCTATAGTTATTTTAGCTTGATTTTTGCATTTAATAGACTTAACATGAACTCATCTGATGCATATTTTACAGGAAAAGTTGTGATTGATGCCTTTAGGCTCATTAGCACAAACACACTTGTTTTGGGACAAGAAGCCAGGCAGGTCACTTCAAATTTGGGACACTTGCACAAGCCTTCCATAGTGGTGAGTGAAACTATTGCTGTAAATTATTATTTTTTCTTGCTTGAATCACATAATTTGTACAATTTATCATCAAAAAATGAATTTCCATGCAGGCTTTGCTGCATGGACTCAACAGGTTTTACTATTCAATTGGGATCAGCTACAATCTGAATG
The DNA here is from genome assembly GCA_905338405.1 of Notodromas monacha. Taxonomy (NCBI): domain Eukaryota; kingdom Metazoa; phylum Arthropoda; class Ostracoda; order Podocopida; family Cyprididae; genus Notodromas; species Notodromas monacha. Next base: position 219,799 of record CAJPEX010000048.1, on the reverse strand, counting down.
CCTTGGAAAAGAACATGTTGCTCAACTTGGACAAACACTCTTGGAAAGATGGTCTGAAAGTCAAGTCTTATGCAAAACAAGATGAAGACAATCTTGAAAAGATGAAGGGAATTCTTGAAATTTCACATGCTTTCAGAAAGGTGAACTCTTACATCATTTCAATGCTTGAAAATATTTTATTAGAGTTAAACCTCTTCAGGTCAAACTTGGAAGGATATCCACAAATAAATTTCACTCAAGTAGTTTTTGAGTTAAGGAAACATAGCATATCTGCTTGGAAAACCTTAAAAGTAACAGGAAGGTTAAATTCATGATTATACTGAAACTTAAACTCCTGACTTTAAGAATTGATTCTATGCTGAACATAGAAGCAAAGGTTGAAAAGCATTAAATTTAGTATTCATTTCTCTTTTCCTTCTTGGGTCACCTGAATAATAATCCAAAGGTCTCTAAAAACTTGAGTTAAAGGATTTAAAGGGGGACATTTTTGAGTTAGGGAGGTACACAGTCAAGTCTGAGAAAAAATATATTGTGACCAGTATAACAGCTTTCTTAGAATGAATATAATGTCATGATGGAAACACACATGAAATTGTAACCATTGCTGGACAGAAAATCAAAGCCAATTTTTTTTAAATTTGTTGCTTATGCTATCATGAGATTTTTTACAAGCAGATTTTACTTTGAAGCACATTTTTCTTGAGGGATTCAGACAAGAGACTAAACTCTGTTTGACAGATGGAGGTGTTTGACAATTCAATTTGACCAGCAGGTCTTACTTGCAGTAAATTCTTGAAAATAATTTCTCTTTCAAACTTCCAAAAGAGGCTGGAAGATGAAATGTCCCTCAAGCCAGGCACTGATGCAGACACACATTTCATTGGCACTCTGGACCCCATCTCTGTGAACAGAGAGTTCCGACTTCTTGAGTACCGACTGTTGTGACTAGTACAAGACCCACGGTACCAGTTATAAAACCGACAGTTTCTTGTCCTTCCGTAACGTCATTTCATCAGTTTGTACCTTGAAATTTCTAGCAATGTTTCTTGAGATGAAGAATCAGTGTTATTTTACACTCAACAGAGGGCGCTGTGATAATACTGTTCATTTTCTACTGGAAGATGCAATTTTTTCATGTAGACATCTTACTATCTCATGTCTCACAATATGACCAATATTTTATCACTATTCCATGATTTCTATTGACTATTCTCATACAACTGGTTATTCACACACACACACTTCAGTATACAACATAGATGTGGTTTATGTCCTATACACACTGCTTCATATTTCACATGGATTGGTTGTCAATTGGAGTGAATCTTATTGAATTGTTCCAGGTCCCCTTTCAGGATTTCTTGTACCATAGGAAGTTACTGAATATTGTTCCTTTAATGTAATCCTCTGAGGGATAATTACAAAACAGATTCTAACGTATAACGTGTACAGAGTGTAACTAATATGTAGATTAGTTTATAATGACTAAATTCAGAGTTTTTATCTAGTCATAATAAAACAATAATCGACGAACACCTTTTTCACATGCTGACTATGATATACTCAATGTTTTTTGAATTGAGAGACCAAAACCACACTTTGTATGCAAATATTGGACCATTATCAAAAATTGAATTAATTGGAGCATGAAGGAATAAAAATGAATACGCAATTCATCTTTTCATTGTATGTCAATGTTTTTTGAATTGAGAGACCAAAACCACACTTTGTATGCAAATATTGGACCATTATCAAAAATTGAATTAATTGGAGCATGAAGGAATAAAAATGAATACGCAATTCATCTTTTCATTGTATGCTCTTCATATAGAGTCCCTTTCAGCAGTTGTAAATTCAGTTTGAATCCATATTTGAAGACCTAATTTCCGTGAATCACCAAAGCAAGTAAGATTCGCAAAATGATTTGTTTTGGGCGCTGATTGTCACAAAAAAGAAACCGAATCTTAAATTCCATCAAACATCCGGGATAAAACTGGTCCCACTTTTTTGAGTTAATCCCACACATGCTCCTAGCCAGATAAAAAGCGTCTGCAGTTTTTTCCTTTTCTTGTTGCAAATAAATATTGGCTAACGCGCTGATAAAGCTAAAAATTGCCCGCAAATTCGCTTAACCATATGGACCGTGATGACCGCGCTGTTCAAAAACCGAAAAAAACAAAAACAAAAATCACTGGCCCTTATTCCAATTCAGTACGCCAAGAAATCGATGTTCGTCTTCACATGGAGTCCAGTGGCCAGGTCCAATGCTGAGGCTCGGATTTCTGTGTCTCCGAGCACCATGCGCACTTGGACTTCCCGGATAGGGTTCTTGGAATAGGCGACATCTAGGCGGCTTTGCGCAAGCTCCAGTTGCAAGGATCCACACTTCCTCACCCCGGTGTCAGTAGTGAACTACAGTACGTGAAAAAGCAGCGCAATTCAGATTGACGAACAAATTAATTAAATTTTAAACTGCCTCTTCTATGTAATTTTTGCATCAGGGAACTTACTGCAATTTTTCGGAGCTTCCCAATCCATCTATGCAAAAAATTTAGCACACCCTATTTAAGCCTTGATTATCACATGTGATCCCATTATTGTGGTACTGAGGTAGGTGTCGCCCAAATAGAAAAACAATCATTTATTCATCAAAATCCAAAACATAATCAGCATAATTGTTCAGTCAACCTTCAATTTAGTGCCACCACCACTTGGCTCCCTCAGAAGCTCCTTGCACTCAGCTTTTAAATAAGGAAACCCAAATTTAATGACAAGACTCAGCACTTAATGCTTCAAAACATCCGTATGGATGAAGAATGGATAAGAATAAAAGAGAGTAAGACCTTTTTCTATTGGAATCATTTGGTTATTATACAGAGAATCACATGTCACTGCACACATGCAAACTCAAGACAAATTTAAACAAGCGGTTTCTGAATTTACATAATTAAAAATATTCTTGTTGCATGATACTTTCCTTTAATGAACATAAAAAAAGTGGGAGCTTTTCTGGAACCAATACTGGTGATTCCTGCATCATGACACTGGCTGATATAAAACTGAAACTCAAACAAAACTTTGATAAACATCTTTGTTCTTTTACTAGACACATGTGCAAAAATATAATATCTTCTGTCTCAGCACAGACTTTTATCTTTAAAAAATAAAACATACAGCAGTATATTTTAAATTTGAATGATTTCTTGTGCTTTTCCTCTCATTTAAATTAAGCTGACTTCTTCATCACTTGATAATTTTGTAAAGAAGCCCCTTTTGCCCGTACTTGTACTCTCAAAGTCCTCGACTGCTGAACCTTCTTCTCTCATAAAATATCCTCAATTTTTTTTGTCTCAGAATGAGCCAGGACGAATGATGGCACTAAATAGGTTTGACTGTACAGTATTTCCTAAAGTTTGACATAATTCATATGCATGCAATTGAAACTCGCAAATTCACATGACTTGAGCTCATCGCCATTATATGGACTATAGCAGTGAAAATAAATTACCTAAGCTTTGCTTCCTCTGTATAGGCAGTATATACGGTACCTTACGTACAGCACATGTCTGAACATACCTCAGCATCTGATCGCTTGGAACTGTAAATATGCATGACCAGAGTTGTCTGGTCTGGTCTGGCTGGAGTGTAACGCCTGAGCACAACATCCCCCAACTGCACGGAATCATCCTCCACGACGAACTTGTCGAAGCAATCTGCACACCAATCCACGTCCCCTTGCCTCACTTTCTTCTCTGCATAAATCGAAAAATACAATTACAGTGAGAACACGATTTGCGGACATCCCAACATACGGACAATTTGACTTAGAAACACTTGAAAACTACACAAAAAATATCAGGCCGAAGATCAGGGCATTGGCTCAAGTTAGGGACACTAGTTGAAATTTTCTTGAAAAACCAAAACATTTCATTTTTAATTTTGCTTTCTTTTGAAAAAATCAAACTACAGTGAGACCCCCACATGCGGACACCTCAACCTGCGGGCAATTTGACATAGGGACACTTATTTTATCATAAAAAATTAATAAAAATGACCCAACATGAGGACACTGACTTGACATAGGTACATTTTGTTCTAAAATTGCGAATACATTTCAGACAAAATTACAAGAAACAGATATTTCCAACTCTAAAATTGATGTAAGAAAAGTTCTTTGGCATTTCTCTCCCCAATTTACCATCCATTCTGCTAATTTAAAAAAATTACCTCTAGCAGAGAGGGACTTCCTTCTCTCTTTTTCACTTGAATGTTATTTAATTACAAGAAACAGATATTTCCAACCCTAAAATTGATGTAAGAAAAATTCTTTGGCATTTCTCTCCCCAATTTACCATCCATTCTGCTAATTAAAAAAAATTACCTCCAGCAGAGAGGGACGTCCTTCTCTCTTTTTCACTTGAATGTTATTTTTGCAGAGAATGCCAACATTTCTATGCACTGTACAGAGGTATCATTATTCAATTACCCAAATGTCCATTTTGTGTCAAAGTATATTGATTAGAATCAGTTTAAATTGGAAGATAATTTTTATTTTCATGTAATTATGGTGAGTATTTTGTACATAAAACCCAAATTAGACTTGACTTGGGGACATTTTGACTTGGGGACACTCATGATGCACCAATTATGTCCGCATCTTGGGGTCTCACTGTATTTAAATTCACAGAATAAAAAAAAATGTTTCAGGATAAATTCACTCTAATTCTTAATCAACAGCAAGCTGATTTTTTGTGCTTTTTTCAGAGTTTTTTCATCATCTGTGTATATTCCAAAAATACTCTTTTTTTTGCTTTTTGTTCTCCTTTTGATACCAAAAGATCAGATTCTATGTGGTTTTGTTCTGCACTGTTGTTTTCTACAACTAGAAGTCAAGAGAATATTTTTTTCTTAACATGTTCAAGGACTTATTTCTAATTTTTTACAGAAAGAAAGGAACCAATTGAATACATGAGCATTAAAGTCTAGAGGAAAATGAGACTCCACTTGGGGACATTCCGACATCAGGACACTCTTGATGCACCAATTACGTCCCCATCATGTAGGAGATCTCTACAAAGAAATTCTCTCTCTCACAAATTTTTCTGGTCCCTTGGCTTTTATTGTGACAAGAAATTCGTTGTGGAGCAATTCGAATGAAATTGTTGCTAATGGGCATAGGGACCTGAAAAATTGATTCGCTGTAACCAGTAATTCATTATAAGAAGATTTTTATTGTGGTCAGATTTTACTGAGTGTCAATAACTTTTCTTTTAAAGATTCCTTTATTGCAAAAAATTACGTTGAGAACTAATGAATAAACTATATTGGAATATCTTCAAAAAATTAGACAGGTGGGCTAGAAGAAAGGATTCTCTGAAGGAAAAATTAAAATAATTTATTTCATCTGGTCAAATTTTTTCTGATGTGTTATTGAGAGAAAAGTTCATTTTTCATCAGATAATTTCAACTGCCATTATCCTTCCAAAATTTCAAATAAAGATAATAGACTTCATTGCTACTTAAATTTACTATCCTGGAGAGAAAAAAATTGTGTGGGCTGGCAAAAAACATCTGCAGACTGGTGCCAGTCTGTGGACCATGGGTATATGGGGAACACTGGGTTAGACTGAAACATATGGACAGCAAATTGGCAAACTTGACATTAAATCTCACCTCCATTCATCCTTAAATACACTGTATATAGTTGTTTTCTCATTCTGCATGGCTGAGAAATAGATTAGCCAGCTGAATGACTTACTTCACTGAATAAAATACCAAATGAACTGATCTTATACCTAATTGAACTTAGACTTGACAAAATGTATCAAGATTCAAATAAATTTCTCCATTTCTGGCAGAAACAAATTAAGGATCAGGAAAGATAATGCTTTTTTAAACAAATCATAAAGAAAACCCAATAAGAAGGAAATTTTAGATTTCACTGTACAGACTTGANATCTTCTTTTGAACAGAAAATTTGGCATCCAAGGAAGAATAATGAAGCTGTAATAAAAATATATCTACCTCAATTCATTTTAAAATTTTGAAATAAGTAATTTGAAAAAAGGATGTTTGAAAGGATGCTACTCCATTTCAGAGAACACACAGTGCAGATGTAAATTAATAAATGCTCTTCTACACATGTCTTCACTGTTTGTTCCAGCTTTTAATTTAGTAAGATAATACATTGGAGGATATTTTAGGAAGGGAAGGTCTGAAATACAAGTATTATTGTATTCTTATTTGGAATTCTCTCAATCAATTTATTAAGAGAAATTGGAAATGATGGCTATTCTTCACACACCTATTGTGAAAGTACTCGAAATGTGTTATTTATAATTTCCAACAACATTTCTATCAGATACAATCTACACATGCTCAAAGATCCATGAATCCCATTACAACATATTTTTCCTGAAAAACGTTTTGTGGACCACAGAACAAGTTTTTTTTATAGTAAATGATTTGTTGTAGCCAGATTTTTAAAATTAAAGCCAGGACATTTTTGTCATGTCAGACCAGCCCATAATTAATTATATCTTGCTCTTCTGGCTTTTTTCCAATTTTTGGCGTTGCTTAAAAAACTAAATGATCTTCTGAAAAAATTGGCATCAGTCATGCATTTCATATAATGGAGGATTAACTTCATTATGGCTGCACCTGATACAAATTTCTCACACACTTGAACACTCACTCAAACCTTGAGCATACATAATGAGTGAGTTGTAGGAATTTTATAATTTCACTTTACATCAACCATTTTTTAAATGCCAGAACAATAAGGGCAAATAAAAAACTCTCCAAGTCAAATTTCAGGGGACCATGGAAATTCAAATTAGGGAGGTTTGAATTGAGGAGACTCTGAGATAGGGGGTTTTTAGCTGGGGAAACAAGCATTTTTAATGTTGGAACATGGAAGAATTGCAGGAAATTGTAAATGGTGATACTGTGTTTTGGACCTTGAATTGCTTTTGAAATGAGTTGACAGGATGCTGAATTTGGAGGCTTACCCAATTAGTCTTCCACTTCCTTTCAAAACACGTAAAGTTACTATATTTAAATTTTTTTCTCTTTCCTGCTGTGTCAATAAAATAATAGCCAAACGGCCTCAGAAAATGTGAGTTATGGAAGTTTAGAGGAAAAGCCTTCAGGTTAGGGAGGTTTTTAATGCAATATTCCCAAGGGGATTCAGATGGGTATTTGAAACAAATTTGACTTGGTTAGGCATCTGACTTGAAGAGGTTTGAGTTATTGAGGTTATCAACCATATATATATATATATATATATGATGTAAAAATTGTTAGCAATTTTGACACATTCACCCTTATACATATACACCAGTACATTACCAACTAAATATTGACCTGTGAAAGTTGCTCCAAAGCAGGCTTGAAAAGCTCCTGCATCTTCTGAGGACCAAGTCGAATCATTCCTTGCTCTGTCCAAGACACGCCAGGGATCCCACACCTTTGAATAGCTTCTTCAACCTTGACAATCCCAACCAGCAAGCATCAGCAGGTGCATTCATGAACAATAGTCTCCCCATAATACAGTAAAATCTTGTTACAACAAACTTGTGGGGGCTTCAGAAAAAGTTTCTTGTAACAAATAATGTTTTAGAAAGAGATTTTGAAAATTATTGACTGATTGGAAGATTTTCTTCAAATTAGACCTGCATATATTCAAAACCTTCCCTTTGTGGCCTTTTCAGATGTTTTTCAATGGTTAAAAACTGTGATCTTCAAAAAGAAATGTAATTGATAATAATAAAAAACAGATACTCTGAATAACAGGTAAATACTATAGGCTATAGCACACTTTCTTGACTCCGAGTTTTTTAAAGCAATTCCTGCAAATATGTGTAAGGGTGAATGTGTCAAAATTGCTAACAATTTTTACATCACTAGCATTTCTCAAGCATACAAACCCTTTTTAACATGAGTATTGCTGGTTTGTTTTTCTCCATCTGATTGCCCCCCTCCCTCCCACCATTATCATTCCTAACATAAGCATATTTTTTGAAAGCAAGGATTTTCGGGTGAACTTTGAAGAATTTTTGTGCTTGATTCCTCCTAATGTTCCAAGAACCAGTCACCGTCACATTTGAAATTTGAAATGTGAGACTTTGCCTGCCTTATTATGGATTTTTCAAGAAATCATAGAATGTTCCGCAAACAAATTTTTTATACTGGAATTGGCAGTTTGTTGTAACAAGATTATTATAACATGTATCCTATAGGATTTCTACCAGGACTTGAAAAAAAGTTTGTTGTACTGAAAAATTTGTTGTACCGGTATTTGTTGTAACAAGATTTTCCTGTAATTATACAAAGATATGTACACTTTTAATAAAGTACACAACTCACTGCTCCTTTTTTGGAAGACTCAAAGAAAGTTATGAAAGCCAGAGGCAAGGACACGTTGGCGGGGTCTTGTTTCGTTGGCCTGGCGTAGCGCTTTTTCGTTTCAAATGTGGCAAGAAGGTGCACATAGGCAGAGGGATGCTTCGTTTTCCACCTCTTCAGTTCTGCCTCTCCAAAGACCTGTTCCAGGAGTTTCTCGAAGGCTTTGTCCACCTCTGAAAAGAAAATCAGGGTCCCGAAAAAAATTATTCATGCAATTATGGAGAATCGAACATTCTGGACTAATATATTTATAACGCTTTAATTTGCCTTCGAATGTCAATTTTCACAAACTTTTTCGTATTTTAGTTGACTGCTTTACTAATTTTCTGATGAAAAAAAAAACTCAGAAATTTGAAGGAATGTTATGAAAGCTGAGAATAAAATAGCCGGAAAATAATTAATCCTAATATTTCTGTAAATGTGCAACCACGCGATTCTTAGCCCCATTTCTGTGGCATTTTTCTAAAAAAAAAAACCTCGTTGCCAAAAATTGCTTGCAGCAAAAGAATGTTATACTTGATTTCACGAGCATTTCCGCATTGAAAAGGGCCGAATTTTGGCAATTTTAGATAGTTACAGAGTTAACAGAAGAATAAAAGGAATTTCGGGAATCGGATGCACCTGAAGATTTTTAATTTTCTGAAGATCCTGCTCAAAAATACCAGCCATGGCTATATAGCTTTTTTTTTCGTCAAATGATCCAAAAGATTAATCACTTCTTTACTTTCTTGTTTGTTTTTTGTTTTCTTTCAAACTAACCAATGGATCCGCAGGCATCCCCACTGGCCTTCTGTATCTCCTTCATGTTCCCTTCAGCATCCATGATTTCATGCACTGTGATGTCCACAGTTCCTCCACCGCAGTCCACCACCATGTAAGTTGTTCCTGCATGTAAATCAATATGGAAAAATATATCCACATCCAACTTATCAGATGCCCTCAGGGCATTTTGTATTACAGATAATTAATTTGCATTCCGAACTTACAGTTGAACCTTGATGCCTCAAACCTCCCTAAGTCAAATTTTTCTGAAAGCCCTTTCAGAATTTCCGTGGAAATAATGCATTAAAACCTCACTATACCTCAAATGCTTTCCCACTCAAACCTCCTTGAATTGATTTTTCTGAAGGGCTTTTGGCTACTAATTCCTGGACACAGGAAAGAAAAATGCATTGGGAATGTAACTTACACATGTTTTAAAAGGAAGTGAAAGACTAATTGGGCAGATTAATTTTTGCATTCCAGTTCAGCATCTTGTCAAATCATTTACCAAGCAATTTGTGACCCAGAATATCACCATCACTTACAATTACAGTTGAACCTAAATTACAGGTGAAGTAAAATATCCCTCAAAGTCGATTTTTTTTCCAGGGCCAGTCTAAATCCCCTCAGATTTAATGCATTAAAAACCTCCCTAAGTCAAAGGCTTTTTCCCCTCAAACCTCCATTACTCAAATTTTCTGTGGCCTGATGGCTTTTACCACATTTACCAAAGTACCACGCGCACCTTTTTCGAGTTTAAAGTTTTCTTTTTTCCCCACGCGTAGTATTTACCCATATTTAAAAAGTTCTTCAAAATCCTTCAATATACACTCGTAATATGAATTAATATTCCCTCTTTAAACCTTTTTTACATTGTTCAAAACTTTTTTGGATTGAAAAAGTTGAAAATTGATCAGATTTTTGTTCAATTCATGTCTAAAGTCAATTTTTTATTTTCATTTTCAAAATTTTGTGGTTTTAGATCCATTAAAAATTGGGGTGCGCGTCTTGCTTGGGGATAAGATTTAAGCCAAATTTCCAACTGAAAAACCCCTGTGCGTGCCTTACTTGAGGGCCCATGGTACTTGAGTAAATACGGTATTTTTTTGACATAAGAAAGAAAAAAGTTATGAAAACAGAAATTGATTTGTTTTAAAAGGAGGTGAGAGACTTAATTGGGCGTATGAACCCTGCCTCCAAGTTCAGGATTCTTTCAACTCATTTAAGAAGTAATTTTCACCCTCAGAATATCACCATTTACAATTTTGGGCAATTTTTATATTTTCCCAGAACAAAAGGGCTTTGCATTGTAGCTGAATTCAAAACCTCCCTAAGTCGAATTTTGCTTGCTGGTCCCTTGAAATTCGACTTCGAGAGGTTCGACGGTATTAAAATCATTCTTTCTTTTATCTTCCCCCAGCAATAAAGCTGGCATCCCAAACTCGGATTTTTTGTGCTGCATCCCTTGAAGTTCCACTTGAAAAGGTTCAATTATACATTTCATGCAGCACAAGGCGAACCTTTTTCGAGCTCCTTGATGACGTATTCAGTGAAACAGGTGTTTCCGTGCCAAGTGTGGGTGCTCATGGCTGGCGATCTGTCTTTCAGGTCCCAGAACTTCAGCTTTCTGCAATAAATCGCTGCTGCTTCGGGTTCTAGTGCGATCAGCAAACGTTGTGGTTGATCTGCTGATGCCATGCCCGCCTGTGGATATGAAACATGCAATCAAATTCTTGTCACAAATTCTTGCAAAAATATTGTGATCAGCAGAGGAAAGAAGCACAGTAAACACAAAATTTTAGAAATAAATTTAAATAATGCATGGAATACAGGAACATATTGAAAACAAATTTGTTGCAGAAAATGATTCTTCATACAAAGATTTGCTGACATGAGGTTTCACTATACAGCATGCAATTAATATTGTAGGTGCACCACCTTTTCTCACAAACTCCTCATGTAAATCAACCAAATGCAATACAGTCAATGCATGGTTTAGTGGCTCCCAATTTAGTGCTGCCCTTGTGCCACTAATTTCCCTGGAACAAACCTCTGGCCCACACTTTTGTAAATTGTGTAAGCAGTTATTGGCATCTAATTTGGTGCCCACTCATTCAGTGCAATAAAAATGCCTTGTCATCCACATCCCCATGTTCATATGAAAAGTCAGGATAATTTTCAAAATTGTGCTTTTGAATTTACTTTGTTGAAAATATTATTGTTGCATGACACCTTCCTTTACTGAAAATTGTATTAGAAATGGGGAGGTTTCCTGGACACATTGGTGATCCTGGCTTAATGGCATCTGATATAAAACTCAAACTCAAACACAACTTCAAGAAACAGCTCTGCTATTCTATTAGACACAATATGTGTAGAAGTCTGCATATATTCTGTTGTATTCACCCTTGTGCAGAGAAGTTGGGATATTTTTTGCAAAATTGTGTGCCCTTGAGCACTGAAAATAAAAAAATTTGTATTTTTGGACCAAGGCCAGACAATGTTTCAGGACAAAGCATGGCACCAAATCAAGGTTTGACTATTCTGCATGGTAGCATATTTACGTTATTCCAGCATCCCGAAATGGGCTGAATTCAGTATGAAATCATGTCTATACATATTGAATCAAATTTTGAGCGTTATTCTTTTTGAAAGATTACAGTTTTAGATTCACTAAAAAAAAAGGGGCGGGTATAGTGCTATACTGAGCGTCTCAATTGGGGATAGAATTTTATTTAAAAAAAAAATTTGTTGACGACCAAAGAAACCTATATATAGCTGCTGGCCCTCCTTCTCGTCACTCCAGCATATAAAGACGGGTAATGTGCGAACCTTGTAGGCAGCTTCGCGCATGAGTTGCTTCGCTGGCTGGCGCCAGATGGCAGGCACGGTGAGCACCCATCTGACGTCTTCCTCGTTGAGGCCGGCGTCCAACCCGCAGCCCTCGCCAATCTCCGCCAATGCGTGGTCCCTGAAGAATTGCAGCGCGTGGCGGAACACGACCGCCGCCGGCAGCGTCTTCCCGTTCACCGCCATGATCTCTGTGTCTCTGCTCAGAGACTGCGCTCGGAAGAAAAATCAAATAAAAAATTCAATCAAAAAAATTAGGGGCTTTATATTTATAAGCAAACATTTTTTTAAATTTCATTTTGAAATGCTCATCATTGATCCACATGTGAGAAAAATAAAACCTCCTCATTAGCCTTGTCGCATCCTGAAACAGCACAGCTGCTACATGTGGCCAAGAAAACTTGTTGCATCTTGAGGCCAGTTAGACTTGCCAATTAAAATCCTGTTTTTGCAAGACTCACTGAACCTCAGCCAAGGCCCAAAATTGGCCAATCCTGAGCCAGGAAGAAATCATCTGATTGCTTCCTGGCCCAGACTGAGCACCCAAGGATAAACGCTTTCATTCTTCTTCGAGAGGCCAGAGAAGTGAGAATCTTGTGTTAAAGGGCCTTTTATCTTAAATTATCTTATTCATTCTCCTGAGCTAACCAACTAATCTTACAATTGATTCTGCAATTCCAAACAACCATTTCATCAACAGCCAAATGACAATGTGGGCAATGAAAATGAGAATGACAATCTGGCCAGGAAGAAATCACCTGATTTCTTCCTGACCTGGTCTGAGCACCTGAGTATATAAAAGCCTTCATTCCTCTTTGAGAGGAGCCGAGAGAATCTTGTGTTAAAGGGCCTTTTATCTTAAATTATCTTATTCATTCTCCTGAGCTAACTAATCAATCGTACAATTGATTCGGCCATTCCAAACAACCATTTCATTAAGAGTCAAATGATGATCTGGGCAATGAGAATTAACTCTGCTGAAAAGAGTTTGAGTTTTTATTCAAAACTTGCATTCTGATGGCTGCACAATTCAGTTCCTTTGTCTGGGATCCAATGGACCCATGACAAGCCTGACTTGGCAAATGATTTAAATGTGCATGTATGACGGGAAAATTACAATTTTGAGCAAATGTGATCTTCAAGTCATTTATTGTATCACTTGACATTTTTATTTTTTAAATATTTTTCACCTTGTACACAAGGAATTCTCGTCAGCTCACTCAACGATTATTACAGGCAAAACTCAACTCATTTCCTCCCAAAGAACATCAGCTAGCTAATTTGCCTCCAAGTTTTTATTTGATCCTTCGTGGTAATCTGATTCCATCAAGTTAAAACCTGAATTTCTACACACACCCCGAATTAGAAGAAGAAGAAACCGCATAACATCAGAGACAAACAGATGTCAGAAAAAGTCATATGCATGGTCTAAGGAAATGCATACAAACAGAAATTAGAGTAAATTTACTTTTTACGAATTGCGAGGGAACTGAAAAATTATCCATAAAATTAGAGCCGTAAACACAGTTTGGGTCACCAAAAAACTCCAGAGAAATCTGATTGAATTCCTGCTTGAAAATAGTCCTAAACATTAAAAAAAAATTTGCAAGAATACAGCAAAAAACTAAATTACTGGTCCAATAAATGTCCATCTAAAATAAATTCGACTGTAAAAAGCAGAAACGTTTCTCCTTTCCCATAGCAGTTTTTCATCGAAAAAAAAAGCTTTCGGATATCATACCATGTCGTGATGGAGAATCATCTTGAATTTTTCGAAGAAAAAGTATCTCGAAGCTTCGTTGGGTTTCAGGTCGTGATAACGATCCCTGGCAACGAATCCGAAACTGTCGAAGTCCCCGTTGGGCTTCAACAAAAGCGCCGTTCTGGTTTTCTGGTTGCTCAAATCTGGGTCACCTGATGAAATACGCACACAGAGGATATTTTCACGAGGGGTTTACCAAAAGTTCTTGGGATAGAAATCAAAACAGCACATACGATTGAAAGCTGAAAAACAGTTATTGTTAAAAAAAAAAAAAAACTTTTTCAGACACTACAACGCTTTTAAGCTTCCAGGAATGGGAATATCACAATTGAGATAATACGAGGGGTCTAACAAAAGTCCTCGGAATAATAATTAAAATGGCATATAATTGAGCTGAAAAAAATTATTCTTTAGAGAAAACATCTGCTTTGGCAAAAAACACTCTGTTTGACACATTTTTTTCAATGTTTTCACAAGTCACCCTGGCAGAGTTTTGCTCTCCATTCAAAAGATGAGGCGCCCTTCCTGGAATTTGTTTTGTCTGCCAGAGTGACTTTCGCAAAACATTCAAAATAATTTGTCAAACAGTGCAGAATTTTTCTTGTCTCAAAGAATATGTTTTCCTTAAAGAATATAAAAAAAAGTCGAGTTAATATACGGTAAAATTGAAGATAAGACTCTTGAAACCAATCTGGGGAACATATGTCCGTCGTCTTGTTCTAATTCTAACTTCTTCGTCCTTTCGTTCAGGTACAAATTGTCAAATTAAACCTCTGTACATAAAATTAAACCCAAAGACTTCAAAGATTTTTATTTTGCTTTCAACTGCATTCCAGTCAAACACAAACACTCCCCTGCAGGAAGATCTGGTAAAATATAGTGTGTGTGAATGCAACAACAGGAACAGAAGGAATTTACCTACAGCTCATTATTTGCAAACCCATCAGAGCATCAGAAATAAAATGGGGCCCCTAGATATGGACATAATTGGTGTCTGGACATTTTCCCTATGTTGGATCATGTGCATTCAGATCACATTTTCCCATAGACTTCAATGGGAACATTTATAATTGGTTCTCCTGTTTATTAAAAATTGATTAAAAATTGTTTCCCTCAATTTAAAGATATAAAAAATTGTGCAAAAGAGAACCTCATATAGAATCTGATCTTCTGGCATCAAAAGGAGCTCATATAAAGCAAAGAGTAAGAATAACTCTTGCTATACTGTGAACAGCAGATGATAGAAAAAACTATGAGAAAAGAAGCAAAAAATCAAACTTTTATTATTATGAATTAGGGTAAATTTATAATAAGTATTTTCAATTTTTTGGAACATGAATAGCTCAATATTTTTTTTTTCAAAAAATAAACTTGTATTTTCTATTAAATGTTGGGAAATTTCGCCTATTTTGAGCCACTGTCCCAATTTTTGGGACCGTTGTTTTTAGTTTTACATATGTCCCTAAGTTGAATTGCCCATATGTCAGCATGTCCACACGTTGGGTTCTCCCTGTGAAATCCAGAGATGTAGAATTGGTGCTTGGGCCTCATCCCCAGATGCTGGAATGTCCCCATTTTGGTTCTCATTTTCCCATATAGACTTCAAGGGGAACTTTTTTATTGTTTCTCAATTGTAGTGAAAGTTAGGTATAAATCACCAAAAATATCAAATTAAATGTGTTTCTCAACTTAAATATGCAGAATATAACTGTTCAGAATGAAGAAAACTATACAGAATCTGATCTTTTGGCATCAAAGGACTCCAAAAAGGAAATAAAAGTACATCCATAAAATTATTGCTATCATGTGCAAAAATGATAAACTGAGAATACTCCAAAAAAACACAATATTACCCTGCTTTTGATAAGAAATTTGAGTAAATATGCAATTAAATTCGTTTTTGAACTTTGAAAAATGAATTATATAAATTTGGAAAATTAAAATTTTGGATTGTTTTTTTTTTTTAGAAATGTTGGAAAAGTGTCTGTCCGTTCAGACATCATCCCAATGTCAGGTCAGATTTTTCAAGTTTCAAACGTCGAATCGTTCGTGTTTTGAGATCTCACTGTACTTCTTCTAACAAGCAACATCAGTTCGATCTGTACAAAGGATCCTCTCTCATCCCTCTCGTAATATCCTATACAATTTCAATCAGCATCAGCACTAACCCGGCCATTTTCTCATGACGTGGATGTCGCTGGGTTTGTGCGTGAAGCAAAACGCGTAACCGCTGTACGTGGTTCCGAAATCCACGGCTACGATAACGAAATGACTGCTTTCTGCAGCACGTTTCTCCGGTGGTGGATTTCGAAGACTACCACTAGTGGCACAGATGCCACTGCTGCTGCTGCTGATATGATTAGTACTAGTGCTTGGATTTGATCCTCCGTGAAGTAACGCGGACAGACGAGCTGGTTGCAGACTCGCACTTCGGGAACGTTGCTGGGTCACCACGGGCACGGGTTCATCAACACGTCTGCTGCTGCTGCTGCTGGGCATTTTGCTGATTGATGACGTTGGTCTTCCTCGATCTGATGATGTGTCAGCTGCTGTTGCTGTGGTCAGATTTTTCAAGTTTCAAACGTCGAATCGTTCGTGTTTTGAGATCTCACTGTACTTCTTCTAACAAGCAACATCAGTTCGATCTGTACAAAGGATCCTCTCTCATCCCTCTCGTAATATCCTACATACATTTCAATCAGCATCAGCACTAACCCGGCCATTTTCTCATGACGTGGATGTCGCTGGGTTTGTGCGTGAAGCAAAACGCGTAACCGCTGTAAGTGGTTCCGAAATCCACGGCTACGATAACGAAATGACTGCTTTCTGCAGCGCGTTTCTCCGGTGGTGGATTTCGAAGACTACCACTAGTGGCACAGATGCCACTGCTGCTGCTGCTGGTATGATTAGTACTAGTGCTTGGATTTGATCCTCCGTGAAGTAACGCGGACAGACGAGCTGGTTGCAGACTCGCACTACGGGAACGTTGCTGGGTCACCACGGGCACGGGTTCATCAACACGTCTGCTGCTGCTGCTGCTGGGCATTTTGCTGATTGATGACGTTGGTCTTCCTCGATCTGATGATGTGTCAGCTGCTGTTGCTGGAGGTTTTGGACTGGTGCTGATGGGAAACACTCTGAAGGGGCTTGAGGGAGGCTTGTTGATGTTTCCTCCTCCTGACTTGTTCCCATTCACCTAAATACAGTACAGGAAAGGGGATATGGATGATCTGAGACTGGATAAATCAAGACAAGGACAATTTGAGACAGGGAAAATTTGAGACAGGGACAATTTGAGATGGGAACAATTTGAGACAGGGACATTTTGAGACAGGGACATTTTGAGACAGGGGCCATTTGAGACAAGGACCATTTGAGACAGGGACCATTTTAGACAGGGACCATTTGAGACAGGGACAATGTGAGACAGGGACATTTTGAGGCAGGGACAATTTGAGACAGGGACCATTTGAGACAGGGACCATTTGAGATAGGGACAATTTGAGATAGGGACAATTTGAGACAGGGACAATTTGAGATAGGGACAATTTGAGACAGGGACAGTGAGCAACATCAAAACTTTGAGGAATATATTTTGAGGCAGCAAAAGTCAGAGATGGGGAAATTTTGAGATAGGATTGGTGACAGTTGCAAAACAAGAAAAATACTTTGAAAAATCTGTTCATAATTTCTATAAAAAACAGACAAGGTAAAGTGCTTCTGCAAAAGAAGCTTCAGGCATCATGTTTCAAAGTCCAGGGACCACAAAGAAAATGGCATGTGAGCTCAGTTCACTTCAGTTTCAAACTGTTAAATAAAGTTGGTCTCCATGTGTTTCTGTCTCGAAATCTACATGCCTTAAAATGTTCCAATCTAAAAGTGTGCATGGCTCAAAATGTTTCTGTTTCAAATTTTCCGTCTCATCAGATTGTCCCAGACAAACAAGAGTACAAGGGTTCTCCCACTGGAGCGCCACCTTAATGATTTATAGATTGTTCATGACTGTAGGAAAAAATTATGATGCAGCCCTTGATGTAAAGTTTTCACATTATTTTCAGATCTTGAAAAAAAGTTTTATTTTACTGCTTCATGATGAATGAAAACTTTCCAGTTACAGCCAGTGTTCTCCACACCCGTCACAGAGGGATAAAATGTGCCACATCACCTTAAAATTGAAATTTCTTTACTGTTTTAAGCATGCACTATCTAAAATTTTGAAAGTATGTTCATAATACTTAAAATTTTCAGTTTTTTTAGCTGGCCTTACAAAGTTTTTAGCCCTTGTTGACCAGGGTTGAGAACTCTGGTCGCAATGCACATCATCAAGCAGTAAATTAAAAAATTGCCTCTGAATCTGAACAAATAATCTCAAAATCTACAACATTGTGGGCTATATCGAATTTTTTTTCTACAGTCACAACAACAGTACTCTATGGAAATAGCCAAGGTCGCGCCCAAGTAGGACAACCTTATTCTCAAGAAAAGCAACATTTGGCGTATTTCTGAGCTGTACAGCATAAGCACCAAAATCTATATTTTAAAAAATGATGAAATAAAATGAACACAGAGGGTTTCACTCACGGCGGGGGTCGTCGGGACACTCAGTAACCGCGTGCCCGACGTCTTCGCATCAAAAAACCGACCTTCACCCCCAGCAGCGTCCCACGACTTTCTTCCCAGTCGACTCATCAGGAAAGACGACCCCTTATTATCATCATCATCATTATCATTATCCTCACCACCACCATTTTTCAGTCCAGCACTACCACCACCACCACCAGCACTCCGCACCAAGTGCGTGGACGTGAATCCGTTCCCCGCCGCACTGTCCCCATCAGCAACGGACATCACCGGCGCCTTCAGGAAATTGATCTTCTCAAAGGACGTCGTTTTGAAGGCGGTGAGACGGACTGGGGACAACGTCGAGCTTCCGGCGGACTTGCGGGCAAACGCCGCGGATTTGGCGTCCAGCTGCGTGAGTGCTGCTGCTGGTGTTGCAGGCGGTGGCGGCTGTGCTGATGTTCGCGGCGACGAGAGTTTGAAGCGCTCGGCAAAGTTTCTGGGCAATGTGGCGGACTTGTTGGTCTCGACTGCGTCGTTTTCTTCTTCTTCTTCGGAGCATGACTCTGATACTTGAGTGGCGACGCTGACGCGTGACGGCGAGAAGTCGTGGCGGCGGCGTTCCACTGGCACTGACCTCGGGCTCAATTTCTTCTGCTTTGAAAGAAAAAGGTATACAGTGAGACCCCCAGATGTGGACATAATTGGTGCATCAAGAGTGTCCCTAAGTTGAAATGTCCCTAAGTGGAGCCGCATTTTCCCAAAGACTTACATTATATAAATTTTAATTGGTGTGTTATGGAAAAAATACTCACCATAATTCCATGGAGATAAAAATTGTCTCCCAATTTAAACTGATTCAATCAACATATTTCAACACAATATGGACATTTTGGAAATTGAATACTGATACCTCTGTACAGTGCATAGAAATGTTCGCATTCTCTATAAAAATATCATTCAAGTGAAAAAGAGAGAAAGAAGTCCCTCTCTGCTGGAGGTACATTTTTTAATTAGTTAAATGAATGGTAAATTGGTGAGAGAAATGCCCAAGAACTTTTCTTACATAAATTTAGGATTGGAAATATCTGTTCCTTGTAATTTGGCCTGAAACTTATTTACAATTTTATCACAAAATGTCCCTATGTAAAGCCAGTGTCCTCATGTCAGGCCTTTTTTATCATTTTTTTATTATAGGAAAATAAGTATCCCGCCTATTTCAAATTGTCTGCAGGTTGAGGTGTCCGCATGTGGGGGTCTCACTGTAATTTAAAAAAACCTCCAAATAATTCGAATATTTTCCGATGTCTTCTTTTTAAATTCCTTCTTACTTCCCTTAATCAGAAACAATTATACAGTACATCAAAAACCTCCACATGAGTTTCCGCAAGAGGTAGTTTGGGGGTATTTAGCTTAAAAGACAGCCTCCGGAAAGACGATAATAAAATAAGTGTGTCCTTTTTATTTTTCGATAGTTTTTACATTTAACAAAATAAAACTTTCGAATAAGTGAAAGAATAATTGACACACTGCATAAAAAAAAACTGGGAGGCGCAGTGTAATAGATAAATAGAATTAGTTTGTATTCATATTGAATGCATCTTCATTCCACCTTTGCGACGTGTTCTTCAATGAGGTTGACGTTGTTCTCTTCATTATTGTCATCTTCGTCGTCCAGTTCGTCTTCCTCCATGCTTATCTCAGTGTATTCTTCACTGTACTCGATAATCTGGTGAAATAAAAATTCGATTACTGCATGACTCAAGTCATGATTCATAGGAAATTCAGACATTGCAATATGGGTATGATTACTATGATACATGAATGAATTGCGATTATTCAAATATATTCGTCACTGATCTGTGTAAAAAAAAATCAGACAAAACAACATTATTCCTTGCCTCCGAAAAACTCAATGCACATTTGGTGACTGTAATATAGCGTCAATTATCTCATTCTTTACACGTCAATTATAGTGTATGTGAGACCTGACCCAATACAGTATTTATGTACTGTATATACAGTACAGGGTGGGCCTAAAAAAGTGAACCAATTTTTTACTTGAAATAGCTTGTGGTAGCAAATTGAGCTGTGGTAATGAAAAAAACCAAATGAAAGCTTATTGTTCAATTGTCTTTCAAATGGTATGTACAGTAGTTTTATGGTCCCAAGTCCCACAGCATGGTCACAAGAGCCATTTGAATGAAAACTTTCCACAAAAAAAAGGTGTTAGGCAACTTTTTCCACTAAGCAGCTCATCTGGAGAGCTGGATTGCTGAAACTGATGTTAATTGAAAATTATTTTGAATTAAACTGACTTTGAGTGGAACAAATTTTGAGCAATGCAGTCATCCAGGCAAAAAAAAAGTGCATGCAGTGGGTCACCTGGAGCCCTTCAGCATTCTATCTTGCCAATTTCCTTCC
This sequence comes from Notodromas monacha, assembly GCA_905338405.1. NCBI lineage: Eukaryota > Metazoa > Arthropoda > Ostracoda > Podocopida > Cyprididae > Notodromas > Notodromas monacha. The sequence continues at coordinate 199,035 of CAJPEX010000048.1, read as the reverse complement.
TCCTTCTCTCACCCCCTCCTGAATTTTGAGAAAATGTAGAGGCTTTCTAAGATAGCATGACGTTTGCTGTGGTTAAATTATTTCATCCTGCATTTTTCCTTTATTCATGCAAACAGTTCTCCAGAACAGCTGCTTAGTGGAAAAAGTTGCCCAACAACTTTTTTCTTGGAAAGTTTTCCTTCAAAGGGTTCTTGTGACCATGCTGTGGCACTTGGGGCCATACAACTGCATACCATTTAAAATGGAATTGAACTAGCTTTTATTTGTTGGTTTTTTCATTACCACTGCTCAATTTGCTACTGAGCTATTTCTAGTCAAAAATTGGTTCACTTTTTTTTGGCCCACTCTGTATGTAGCGGCTTCATTTCCAGGAAATGTTGTAAAAGCTTGTGAAATAGTTGAGGCCTTGTGTTTAAAATATAAATTCTCTGCATCGTTTTTTCACTACAAGTGTTAAAAATATGAAAATGATTCCTGCATATTGTTTGCATGAAAATACACAAGTAAAATGCAGGTAAGTTTGTGTTCCCTGCTATAGTTACAGCAAAATCTCATTACGACTAGTAAACTACAGTAATTTTGTTCGAAGGAAAAATTCGTTATGAAAGGAATTCTCTCATCTTTGTGGTACATTCGCAATATAAGGGCCTTGAAAATGAATTGCATTTGTAGTTTTTATAACGAGATTATTATTATTATAACTATTTATTTTCAATAACGAGATTCATTATAACCAGATCCTTCTGTACACTGTATCACACAATATACTGAACGATGCACGTTCTTAACTGTACATTACTGTACTGTAAAGGTATCACAGTACATTAATTATAATATAAACACTAGCGACACCTGGTGGTCAACCGGAGGTTCAGGAGCAATCTGCGCCTTATTGCTGCTACTCTTGGCATTCCGACGCTTTCCAGCACAAAGGTTCCATGCGCCGACGGCCTGCTTGGACGCCTCCGTGCGTTTCGGCGGCTGCGGCGCCATCTTCTTCTTATTATGGCGGCCCTGTTGCTCCTGCTGCTGCTTCTCGTGCGCCCTGTGATGGTGAGCCACTTCTTGTCCGACTAGTGCAAGAGCGACAACAACAACGACAACGACAAGAAACGCAACAGCTCGGTTTAAGCGGCGACGACGCTGCCTGCGGCGTCAAAAGTGACCGCCGAAGCCTCCTTGGAGAAGAATGGTACAGGCAACAAAAAAGGGAATTATGAGCAAAATAATGATCATCTTATTGAATGATAACGCAACAAGTTTCACAGGGAAGTACAATAATACAGTAATATAATTATGAAGACTTTGTTATTGTCCTCTCTTTTACATGGACTGTGAGTCAGGTACAATAAAACCAACCAATCTATCTGCACTGGTTTCTTATTCACACAACCAAATACATCATATGTGTATGCAATACAATCATTCTGAAACATACAATCCAAACAAGATACGCAAGATAAACTCCAACAAGAGAAGTTGTGCCGGAATAATTCAGTACCTTAACATACTGCTATACTTGCACAAGTTCTTTTGAGAATATACAGCAAGAATACTCCAGAAATAATTTTGCGGAAAAAATGAGGCAGCATAAATACATTAGTTTGTGCATCACCAGAGCACTTCTCTTCTTATGTCCAGCATTTCATATACTGATAGAAATGAGCTTAAGAAAGATTTACAAGTATCGGAATTCAATGAAGAGACCCATTCTGAAATCTTAAAGGATCGAGATAAACTGTTGGCCTTATATGATTTCTCATCAAAGATTCTCTCCAAATTGTTCATTCAACTAAACCTCATACAGAAACAAGCTGAAGACCATAGTGCTTTGAATTAATTTTTTACTGATATTTTGTTTTCAATGTCAGGGAATGAATTGGTGTATACATGCAGGTCAGATGTCCAGTTTTATTTTGTGGATTGTATTTTCTTTTATTTTTGTAATGCATTTGTGCTCCATATCCTGCTCTGAAGTTATTAAATGTCATTGAGTGGATTTGGGTTGGGTGGGGAGGGTTGTTTGGATGTGGTAATCTTGTTTGAACCTTGTGAACGCTGAAAAGCAGCAAATGAAGTGTTCTATTCATTCATTCATTCAAGAATACTCAATGGCACTTATGTTAATTGCATACCACAGATTTTAATCTGTTCCCTTCAAGGGTTTCTACAAATCAGGTGCAGCAGAACAGACATATGGTGCAATCTTTTGACTGTGAAGATAGTTATTTTATCAATTGTGTTTTTGTGTGTGAAGAAGTGTGGGAATCTTGGGGTTTGAATGAAATACACTTTTATCTTTCTCTTTTGGGATTTCATAAGGAAATTCCCAACTGCACCCCACATCTGATTCTGTGTTTTATTCTTGAATTTCCACAAATTTTTGCCTCCTTTTGTGAATATCACTCACAGACTGGAAACTATATGGGTTTAGGCTTTACCAATTAATATTACTATCAAATGTTACTAGCTGGTTGAAGTTTGGAAAAGTTCTGAGGCTTTCCTGCTTGGGCTGGGTATTTAAATGAGAACAAATAGAGAGAGACACAAAGTCATCATCATGACAAGGAGTAGGAATCTTGGGCAGGAAAGTACAATTAGGGAAATGCTCTTGCAAAATGATCATGCATCATTATTACTGATCCGTGGAACATCAAGAGAGTCTTTGTAGTTTAGGCTTATTCATTGAGACTAGATGGATCCCAGATGACACTTAATGATCCTGAAGGAGAGAAGGTTAATCCCAAATGCTAATGCCATTCCTCCAATGACTCTTTTTGAGATCAACAAGGAAATGGCACAATTTCTAATGGACCTTTGTTCAAAAGGTTCTCTCTGAAGTTCTGATACATTTTGGATAACAACTTGAATAGATTCCATAGATACAGTATATATTCTCCAACTACCATCTTTTCTGTCTTGGCTGAGCTTTGGAGCCCCCTCTTTTGATGGGAATCAATTTTCTTGGGGAGGAGACTGGTATTCAAATTTACTTTCAGGGCGTGGACATCAAGTTTTAAAAACCTTGAATGGCACATGAACCTGGTCCTTCCATTTTGATTTCTTCCCACCTATCAGTGTAGTTGAAGTATTTTACTGCAGTGTTGATAGAATTGAATAATATTAACTATACCATATATAACCTATATATACCCAAGTCAAATACTGTCCAATGTCAATTTTCTGAATTTACTTTCAGGGCGTGAACATTAACTTTTAAAACCGGGAATGGCACTTGTGGGGGACAGAGGTCGCCAGCCTCGCAAAAGTACGAGATCCACGTTGGAATTCCAGTGGGGAATTCCAACGTGGACCAGTTTGATTTAACCTCCATTTTCTCTTTTCTTATTTCTACACAGTCTCAGTTTACTTCGCGAACAGTAAGCATCTATTTACAACTTGTGATTTTCTTTATATAAACAACGTAAAAAGGAAAACCTCGAGAATGGCTCCTCGAGGGACGGCACAAGGGGCCGCCACAAACACAAAGTAAAAAAACGGTAAGTAAAATAGAAAAGTATAAAAGGCTGGATTAATGCATTCTTTGTGGCCTGTGCGCCACAAAAGTGGTAGCAGAGCATTTTAAAGTAATCGATCCCCTAATAATACATATAACAATCAAAAGCAGTTCAAACTAAAGAATCCCTAAATAAAAAGATTGAAATACGTAAAGCAAAGAAAAGCAAGTGAAAAGCCTTAAAGAAAAAATATAAAGATAATTGGAAAAAAGTATCAGCTAGTAAAAAGAAAAAAGTGCCATACTTGAAGCGCGAAAAAGCAAGTCGCATCAGTTCGTACATCAAAGGAAAGCCAGTGTCAAGCCTTATCTACGACGTCAACCAACGAAATGGGTCATCTGAAACGTCAAGCAGTAAGCAGGGGGGCTCCAGAGCCCCCAACCGTGAGTCAAGATTTGATCGAAAATCCACCTAGTAATTCAGTTGAAATCGTTGAAAATGATGAACAAGTTCCGAATAACGAATCAAACGAAAACCAAGAAAACGCGCAAAATCAGAGCGAAATACAAAATAACGATTCGGAACAAGAACCAATGGAAGTAGAACCAATCGAAATACACAATGAACACATTCAAGAATATCATAGCACTATACCAACCATAAACGTAAAACATATACTAGTATCATTGCTAATACGTATCGTTCAAAACATCAAACAAGCCGATAGGGCAATTCAAGTGCAAAACGAACCAAATAAAACAAACACATTCGAAAACATTCAAAAGAATTTGTCTGAAGTTTTAACTATGCTAATTACAACTGATAAATATACACTGGAAGTAACTTCTCAACAAAATATCGAATTACTACAAGACGAAATCACTAATATAGTTGTAGCACCAATAGAAGAACTAATCGAAAATTGGATGAATTATCGCCCAACTCTCAATACAATTCTAGGCGTGAAAATACCACCATTTCAATCGATACAAGCAGCCAACAACACCTTACAAAACAAAATGTTCGAAAGTGGATGCATCCCACAGAATCAAAACACTACCTTACCAAGTGTACACCCATTTCCTCACAATTCAACACATTTAGCACCTATGAAAGACCAACCGACAATATCACAAACAAAACCAAACAAACTCAAATACCTTGGTGTAGATACCGAAGAAAACAAGAACCCTTTAAAAGAAGAAATCAAAAGATACGGAACAGGGAGTGAACTAGATTTTCAGGGACAAAATTCAACAGCATTTATAAAAAATTACTCAAAAACGTTACAACAATCATTTGTACAATTCTGTGGTACACCGGAGGAAGAACAATCATTTGAAAGGGTTTGGACTAACTTTCGTCCTATACATGAAGCACCCAAAAATCAATTAAAACCTCGGGAAAGAATAGACATATTC
>CAJPEX010000048.1:105298-193344 GCA_905338405.1 Notodromas monacha | reverse complement strand
TTAGGAGAGAGAGAAAACACACTAAGCGACAAACAGTATGTAGATGAATACATGACAAAAATTGAAGTGATTGATGGACAAGTAACAGCACCTTTGCCAAAAAGGCATAATTTTTCAGAAATATGGAATCCAAACTTAAAAATGGGCGAGCAAAGAAGCAGATCTGTAATAAAATTACTTGAACGAGGAGGAAGACTCGCAGAGGAATACGAAAAATTCATTCAAGATTGGAAAGACACAAATGTAATAACACCAGTAACGCTTGGCGAATTACAAGCTAGAAATACGCCCTATACGGAACTCCCGCACCACGGTGTAGAAAGACCACACAGTGCCTCAACACCTCTACGAGTAGTCATAGCCGGTAATGCCGCAGACATTGGTAGAGCATCATGTAACGATTTACTAGAGACAGGACCAAAAATATTACCTGATCTCATCGATATACTTATACGTTTAGAAAGCATACCAAGAAAAACACATAACTGAAAATGAAGAAAACGAATTATCACAGAACACATATGTCGATGATGTAATAGTAACCGGACAAAATGTTAATGAAGTAAAAGAAAAAATACAAAAAACGGTAAATGCTCTATCAAAAGGAGGATTCATACTAACCAAAATAAGAACATCAGAAAAGGAAGATGAACTCAAAGAGGCATACAAAATACTAGGAATAAGATACGATCCCAATGACGACACATTAGCAGCCACAATAGATGCATCAATGAACTTTGAAAAGTTCAAACTACTAAGTCGCAGACAGGCAGCAGCTATCTTAGCTAAATTATTCGACATACTTGGGTTTGCAACTCCCTTTCAAACACAATGCAAATTAAAAATGCGGGAATATCTGCACAGGAATCCGAATGTAAGTTGGAATTCAAAGCTCACACAAGAAGAAAGTGAAACATTTCAGCAAATAGCTAGAGACACCATTAAGGCTACAACTTTGAAAATACCAAGAAATGTAATTGCGGAAAACGAAATTAAAGGAGAATTTCATGTATTCTCTGATGCGTCACAAAATGCAATCGCAGCAGTGGTCTATTACGTGTCATATAGTGAAAACACAATTAAATCAACGTTGGTGTGGGGAAAATCGAGACTAGCACCCTGCAACGAACAGAAAAAAGAAGCAAAAGACAAACGAGTAAAGAAATCCAAAAAACAGAAAACCACCTTACAAAAAGAAAAAAATGAAACATTAAAAATAAATCGTTTGGAACTTACAGCTGCATGCCTTGCAGTGGAACTGCTACGAATCACTAGGAAAGCACAAAATATATACACTTGCAAAGTACGCATGTGGACAGATTCTCAAGTAACGTTAGACTGGATATACTCGAATAGCATGAGCAAACCAACTTTCATATATTCTCGTGTAAATACCATATTGAAGGAAACAAATAAAGAAGATTGGCATCATGTCCCAGGTATAGATAATCCAGCAGATGTTGCTTCCAGGGGATGTAGCGTTGACCAAATACTAAATGATAAGCTATGGAAAAATGGGCCAGATTGGCTACCATTTCCTGAAAAATGGCCTAAACAGAGAGTCCGTGTTCACGCAACAACGAAAGTAGATGTCATTGACAAAGAAATTGAGATTTTAAAAGAAATCAAAACAATGACAAAAATGTTCAATGGTCTTTTTCTTTGGAACCAACTTATTAAACGCATAGCCGCATGGCAAAGATTTATCCTGTTCATGCCAATATTAATAGCAGCTGGTTTCTTTAAACACCGTAAAGATAGACAAAAAAGAATGAGAATCAATTTTCAACCACTAAAAGAGGACTTTTCAGTCCTTGAAAATCACATAGCAGAAAAGTCAGCAATACGTCTTATACAAAAAAGCTATGCTTATCACGAATGGAAAGTACTAAAAAAGGGTAACCGAATCATCGAAAAACCTGACTTAGACTGGGACAATAATGTTCAATGGTCTTTTTCTTTGGAACCAACTTATTAAACGCATAGCCGCATGGCAAAGATTTATCCTGTTCATGCCAATATTAATAGCAGCGGGTTTCTTTAAACACCGTAAAGATAGACAAAAAAGAATGAGAATCAATTTTCAACCACTGAAAGAAGACTTTTCAATCCTTGAAAATCACATAGCAGAAAAGTCAGCAATACGTCTTATACAAAAAAGCTATGCTTATCACGAATGGAAAGTACTAAAAAAGGGTAACCGAATCATCGAAAAACCTGACTTAGACTGGGACAAACAAAACGGATATATTGTTTCAAGGAGTAGACAAAGCATTGATTTTCAAACTGAAGTACCAGAGGATGATCCAGTCAGACAAACACTCATCTATCTACCAATGCCAAAAAAAGGACAAAAACCTAATCTAATGAAGTCCCTGTTAACATCCGTACATCGGGAAAACGGTCATTGTTCTGTAAACCGAATTCTAACAATTTTATCAGAAACATATTGGGCTCCGGGAAGCAGGAAAATTGCTAAACAAGTACGACGTGAATGCTTTCACTGCAGAAGATTTGATGGCAAACCTTTTCAAGTCCCAATAGCACCATTACCTGATTTTTGATATGCCGGAAGAACACCATTTCAGAAAATAGGAATTGATTTTGTAGGACCTCTTGAAACACTTAACTTTGACAAATCCAATCGAAATGTACATAACGCAAAACAGAAAAATAAGATACGCCAAAAAGGCTCTAAAGTAATACAACCCATACCCCCTAAGAAAATATCTCTGTGTGTCTTTTCATGTACCTTAACTAGAGCCGTACATATAGAACCCGTAAAAGATGTATCACTAGAATCTTTTATAGGGGCATTCGAAACATTCTGTCACAGACGTCACATTACGCCAGAGAAGGTTATTTCTGACAACGCAGCCACGTTTCGTAGTGCTTTCATATAGAACCCGTAAAAGATGTATCACTAGAATCTTTTATAGGGGCATTCGAAACATTCTGTCACAGACGTCACATTACTCCAGAGAAGGTTATTTCTGACAACGCAGCCACGTTTCGTAGTGCTTGGCCAAAATTTTTACAGTCACACAAAACACAGATTAAAAACAAATTCAAAAAAGTGAAATGGTATTTCAATGCCGCCAGGGCCCCATGGTGGGGTGGGTTTTACGAACGCTTAATGAGAGTCATCAAAGATTCCCTTGCCAGATCATTTAAAGGTGTACCATTTAGTAACGACAATACACTCTTAGCCGCAATCTCATGGGTAGAGAACACAATTAACTCAAGACCATTAACATATATATCTGACGATAGAGAGTCACCATTAATCATCACCCCTGCCATGTTTCTACATCCTCACCTAGCTGATCACTTTTAGCCGCAATCTCATGGGTAGAGAACACAATTAACTCAAGACCATTAACATATATATCTGACGATAGAGAGTCACCATTAATCATCACCCCTGCCATGTTTCTACATCCTCACCTAGCTGATTGGAATAGTAACTCCTTACACTATGGACCAAGGGCTTTGGAATTTCTTGAAACAAATGATAAGGGCGAATATACCAATCAAACCTTGTACCGCATCAAAGTTGTTGAAAAAATATGGCGTACGTTTTTTAACTCCTATGTCAAATCCTTGCGCAAATACCCTTACAAATTAAAAAATTCGCCTCTTGTCCCAAAAGAAGATCAACTCGTTTTACTTATTAATCATTCATTTAAGCAAAACTCACCCCTGGATCGACTGAGATGGCGTTTATGCAGAATTCATAAGGTCAATACGAGTCCCCGTGATGGCCTAATTCGATCAGTTGATGTCGTTATCACACACACAAATGATGATGGAACATGTGTCAATCAGATACTTCCGAATCAGTCTATTCAAAATCTCATCCCAATGGAAATGGAAGTTGATCAGTCAGAAAAATAAGTCAATGCCAAAGCAAGTCTAATCACCCTATTGGAATCAAAGACAAATTGAAAGCAGTAACACGTCATGTTTATAACAAAGACCTTCACGAAAAAAGAGAATACCCGTTTCGAACGTACGACTTTGACCTTTGATATCCGGCAAATGTAAACACAAGTTTAAACAATCAGACCGCAAAAAAAAAAAAACCCTTCATCGTCTCCCAGATCATTTTCATCCCCTAACAATCGAAAAAAGACAAAATCACAACGCAATCAGTTCGTATAAGCCGCGCACGTACGTACATCATAGTCACTTTCAAACCCCCTACTCATCACTCATCCCTCAAACAAACAGTTTCAGAAGCAAGTACAACATCACTTGATTCCACGTACAGTTGACCACCAAAACCAACCGTCCAAAAACCAGTAGGAGTTCGAGATATGACGATTCTGGTCCCCTTCACGTTTCGAATTTGTACTATGTCCCCAACTTCAATTTTTGACCGACTCCGGGCGTTACTTGTTGCAGCATCAGTCAGGAAGCATTCGTCAAAGTCAAACTTTCGCAACTTGGCAAGATCACTAAAACAAATTAAATTACAAACAATATGTTAGTCTTCTATTTTACATTTCCCTTCCTTCCTTTTTCTCTTATACTGTGTATACCTTGTTAATTATCAGATCTCTTGCCTACGTCTAAAAATTCATAAAATTGGAGTTTCAACTTACATATTCCCAGTGGGAACTAATGGTCCAACACAGTCTGAAACTGGTCCAAAGGATCCACTATGCCCATGCAGATTATCAGGAGCCAAACCCACTGCCACTGTTCCATCATCAAGCCACCTAGGATATTGTCCTGAGCAGATTCGTCCCACTACCTTTTCATAGCCTGGCAACATTCGAATCCCACGCCACATGGAAATGCAGTGATACTTAGCGAAAATCAAGTAACCAGAAGGCGTAATATGCCCAAAATCTGATAACTTTCCACGACCACTGCTATACGCTCTCAGCCCATCAATGGGTGTAGGCAAAGCGATCCATCCCAGATTTCTTTCCGCATCAACAACATTCATGACCCCATCAATACCTGCTAATCGCCTGTAAATTTCGTTCAGATAAATGCGACCAGCTCTCTCCCTATCTTCTTCCTCCACAAGGTCAACATTATCCAAACACCTTAAAGGTACTAATGGCAATCCATTTTGGTCAGCATCCAATACCACACTTGTAGGACTCTCCAATAATGGTGATACAGAAGGCGGAGCTGCTCCCAAAGCAAACACGTTGCAAGCGAAGGCCTTTACGAGATTTCCCATGAACTGCTCATATTCTTTGTAAAAGGCTTCAAAAGTTGGAAAACGGACGTCATAATACTTGAAGGTGCACAGGCCCTTCACATCATTTGTTCCGATACGCAAGTAGATTTGAGCAAACTTGTAATTTGGTCCCAAATGCAACCCGTTGAATATCACGTCCCGCAATGCCTTCATCGATAGACTGTTGCGTCGCATCACCGCACACCATCCACTAATCGATACCTATTAATAGCATGACATATACTTTTCTGTTATTTTTTTTTGCGCCATGTCTTAACACTAACCTGATTGATTTCAACTTTCATCCCTGCTGTCAAATATGCAAAGTTTGGAATCGGTCGCCGCATATTTTGAAAATCCGCAATCCTTGTTCGAAAAACCCATTCACCAAGTCCCCATCCACTCGTCATAGACGTACTTAGAATTAGGATTGCTGGCAGATCCGAATTTTCCCGTAAAGGCCCAGTGAATCCATAGTCATCCGTAGCGAATCCGAAATCCTCGAAGACACAGCCAGGAATAGGCAATGGGATCTTCCAGTCCCCCAGTAAATCGAGTAGACGATCCGTAATCTTCATTGCGCGCGACGCATTCCGAAAATATTGCATCTCATTCTCAGGCACGAATTTTGTCATCAGGAATATTTTACAAATTACATCTGTAAGACATCATAAAACATACATAAACAAATTAATCACTACGCNGAACGTTTAATGAGAGTCATTAAAGATTCCCTTGCTAGATCATTTAAAGGTGTACCATTTAGTAACGACAATACACTTTTAGCCGCAATCTCATGGGTAGAGAACACAATTAATTCAAGACCATTAACGTATATATCTGACGATAGAGAGTCACCATTAATCATCACCCCTGCCATGTTTTTACATCCTCACCTAGCTGACTGGAATAGTAACTCCTTACACTATGGACCAAGGGCTTTGGAATTTCTTGAAACAAATGATAAGGGCAAATATACCAATCAAACCTTGTACCGCATCAAAGTTGTTGAAAAAATATGGCGTACGTTTTTCAACTCCTATGTCAAATCTTTGCGCAAATACCCTTACAAAATAAAAAATTCTCCTCTTGTCCCAAAAGAAGATCAACTCGTTTTGCTTACTAATCATTTGTTTAAGCAAAACTCACCCCTGGATCGACTGAGATGGCGTTTACGCAGAATTCATAAAGTCAATACGAGTCCCCGTGATGGCCTAATTTGATCAGTTGACGTCGTTATCACTCACACAAATGATGATGGAACATGTGTCAATCAGATACTTCCAAATCAATCTATTCAAAATCTCATCCCGATGGAAATGGAAGTTGATCAGTCAGAAAAATACGTCAATGCCAAAGCAAGTCTAATCACCCTATTGGAATCAAAGACAAATTGAAAGCAGTAACACGTCATGTTTATAACAAAGACCTTCACAAAAAAATGAGAATACCCGTTTCGAACGTACGACTTTGACCTTTGATATCCGGCAAATGTAAACAGAAGTTTAAAACAATCAGACCGCAAAAAAAAAAAAACTTTTCATCGTCTCCCAGATCATTTCATCCCCTAACAATCAAAAAAAGACACAATCACAATGCAATCAGTTCGTATAAGCCGCGCACGTACGTACATCATAGTCACTTTCACACCCCCTACTCATCACCCCTCAAACAAACAGTTTCAGAAGCAAGTACAACATCACTTGATTCCACATACAGTTGACCACCAAAACCAACCATCCAAAAACCAGTAGGAGTTCGAGATACGACGATTCTGGTCCCCTTCACGTTTTGAATTCGCACTATGTCCCCAACTTCAATTTTTGACCGACTCCGGGCATTACTTGTAGCAGCATCAGTCAGGAAGCATTCGTCAAAGTCGAACTTTCGTAACTTGGCAAGATCACTAAAACAAATTAAATTACAAACAATATGTTAGTCTTCTATTTTACATTTCCCTTCTTTTCTTTTTCTCTTATACTGTGTGTACCTTGTTAATTATCAGATCTCCTGCCTACGTCTAAAAATTAATAAAATTGGAGTTTCAACTTACATATTCCCGGTGGGAACTAATGGTCCAACACAGTCTGAAACTGGTCCAAAGGATCCACTATGCCCATGCAGATTATCAGGAGCCAAACCCACTGCCACTGTTCCATCATCAAGCCACCTAGGATTTTGTCCTGAGCAGATTCGTCCTACTACCTTTTCATAGCCTGGTAACATTCGAATCCCACGCCATATGGAAATGCAGTGATACTTAGCAAAAATCAGGTAACCAGAAGGCGTAATATGCCCAAAATCTGATAACTTTCCACGACCACTGCTATACGCCCTCAGCCCATCAATGGGTGTAGGCAGAGCAATCCATCCCAGATTTCTTTCTGCATCAACAACGTTCATGACCCCATCAATACCTGCTAATCGTCTGTAAATTTCGTTCAGATAAATGCGACCAGCTCTCTCCCTATCTTCTTCCTCCACAAGGTCAACATTATCCAAGCACCTTATTTCTTTCCGCATCAACAACGTTCATGACCCCATCAATACCTGCTAATCGTCTGTAAATTTCATTCAGATAAATGCGACCAGCTCTCTCCCTATCTTCTTCCTCCACAAGGTCAACATTATCCAAGCACCTTAAAGGTACTAATGGTAATCCATTTTGGTCAGCATCCAACGCCACACTTGTAGGACTCTCCAATAATGGTGATGCGGAAGGCGGAGCTGCTCCCAAAGCAAACACGTTGCAAGCAAAGGTCTTTACCAGATTTCCCATGAACTGCTCATATTCCTTGTAAAAGGCCTCGAAAGTTGGAAAACGGACGTCATAATATTTGAAGGTGCACAGGCCCTTCATATCATTTGTGCCGATACGCAAGTAGATTTGCGCAAACTTGTAGTTTGGTCCCAAATGCAACCCGTTGAATATTACGTCCCGCAAGGCTTTCATCAATAGACTGTTGCGCCGCATCACCGCACACCATCCACTAATCGATACCTATCAATTGCATGTCATATACACTTTTGTTATTTTTGCGCCATGCCTTAACACTAACCTGATTGATTTCAACTTTCATTCCAGCTGTCAAATACGCAAAGTTTGGAATAGGTCGCCGCATATTTTGAAAATCCGCAATCCTTGTTTGAAAAACCCATTCACCAAGTCCCCATCCGCTCGTCATAGATGTACTTAGAATTAGGATTGCTGGAAGATCCGAATTTTCACGTAATGGCCCAGTGAATCCATAGTCATCCGTAGCAAATCCGAAATCCTCGAAGACACAACCAGGAATAGGCAATGGGATTTTCCAGTCCCCCAGTAAATCAAGTAGACGATCCGTAATCTTCATTGCGCGCGACGCATTCCGAAAATATTGCATCTCATTCTCAGGCACGAATTTTGTCATCAGGAATATTTTACAAATTACATCTGTAAGAAAACATAAAATGTACGTAAAACAAATTAATCACTACGCCAGTAAACAGAATTTTCTAACAAGTCAAAGCAACTTTACCATCCAATAGTAGCTCGAATTCGGTTCGTACAGAACTAGCATCACTTTGTGCATAATTCATTACAACTTTATCATCGCCGATCACAGGCTGTACCTCAATACTTCTCCTTATAACAGAAGTATTTGGAGCAGTCTCATCTGGTACGCCCGCAATTCTTGTAGGAAGTAACCCCTTGTTCATATCTCGAATCCATGATAGCAAGAGACCGTCACTAGGCCCCAACACCAATTCAGCATCACGGAATCGCAGGGTCGTTATACCATCTATCATTCATCATTAAGAAATAATTAGGTTCTGAAACATATGATTTCTTCTAGCTCATTAGGATTACACTCACTTTCTTCACGTCCCGTAAAAGAAACATCATTGGCAAGATACCAACGTCCTGAACCTAATGCCTCGTTTATCGAACAAGCATCACTTATTAGTACCCGTTGAAATGCCTCTTTCAAGGCATTGTCAGCCTCTCTTTGCAGTTCCCTTGCACGATCCAGCAGAAGTTGATCTTTCATGATCTTTTCTCTTAAATCATCTTCTGTTCCCTTCAGCTTTATTGCGTTAGTTTCCAAAAGCATGCACTCTTCTCCGATTTCTGCGATGCGCACCTTTTTTAAACGTAGCTCCCTTTCTGCACCTCGTAATTCGGACTCGGCTACGAATTCACTATGCATCACCTATTCCACACAAATTCAGAATCACAAACCATACCAATTCTTCATTTCTCCGTTATTCTATCTCCCCTTTCTTGTATTCCAAAGAATAAGTTGTGCAAAAATAGTCATATAAACAGACGAACCTTTAGAAATCTCGCCAACCGAAGACGTTGTTCAATCGAAAGCGACTTTACCCCTTTAAGCTGGTTTAATTTGGACATCATAGATGTTTCACCGTCCAGAGATGCTCCTTCGGCACTGTTATGCACTCTCTTCCTTGAGTTCACGTCGATCGTTTGAATTCTTCTGACCAATTCCGTCAGTTCCTCTGTGTATTAACAAATGGCAATGCATCAACCCGCTAATCTTTTGCGTCTTTTCAGTTTACATACCAGTTGCTTCTTCAGGTGTCTTCGAAGGTCCGCCACAAGCCATCGTGTCAAGTAACTGCAAACTCTTTCGCTCGATATGATCTTCTTGATCACAACTACGCCGCAACCAAACCGCCGACTTTCAAGAAGGAACCTTTTGATTTCACAATCAACGATTCACAAAAAGAAACCTGTATGCAATTGAAGACAACGCCGAGTTCAAATCAACTATTTGAAAGATTACGCAACTTCGCATGTTTCACGTTTTACGTTTCAAGTTTTGCTTTCGTTCGTTTCAATTACGTTTCAAGTTTTGATTTTGTTCGTTTCGATTATGTTTTGACCTGAGCCAGTTTGCTACTTTACCGTGTTGGCTGCAGGTACATTTCATGGCGCCGAAATTCCGTCTTGCATGCACTTTCGATTTCGATGGACTTTTTCCTATCTCACTTGTCTCACTTTCTATCGATACGTAACGCGTCTTCCTCATTCCGGTATAAACTGGCCACTTATACTGGAATGAAGATACTGGGAACACTTTTGCTCACTTTCTCCTTGCTTCCATAACCTTCTCGAAATTTCTCGCAGACACTAGTAATCCTCTGATTCAGCTTCACCATGCAAAATCTGGTGAATCTTCGACGTAATCCTCTTAATGCTCCGAAATTTTCTGTGCAGTCTAATCTGCCTGATGGCGATCTCTGTCCTCCACACAATAGTTGCGCGTCACCTTAATCTGAAAGAGGTGTCACTGCTCCGGGGGGTTTTTGTGGGGGACAGAGGTCGCCAGCCTCGCAAAAGTACGAGATCCACGTTGGAATTCCAGCGGGGAATTCCAACGTGGACCAGTTTGATTTAACCTCCATTTTCTCTTTTCTTATTTCTACACAGTCTCAGTTTACTTCGCGAACAGTAAGCATCTATTTACAACTTGTGATTTCGAAATATATTTGTTGCATTTTTCCTTTTGGAGCTCTTACCGAGGAGCTCCCTGCCGTGTTCCCCGGCGGTGTTTGTGTTTCATTTTTTTGCCATTCATTTTATCTTTTCATATTTTCCGACCTAATTTGCATTCTTTGTGGCCTGTGCGCCACAGCACTGAGTGTCTTTTCATTTTAATTTTTTTTTCAACTATTAATTTGGTAATTTATTTCAATGTAGTTGTTACTTTCAGGGCCCCCCTGAAAAAGCCAAAAGCCCCCCTTTTCCGGGGGGGGCTTTTTTGCTGGGGCGGGCTTTTGGTTGAGTACCGACATGTAACCTTGTTCATTCATTTTCTCAGCAAATCGTGTCTCATACTCAACCAGAAGTTTAGCAGGTGTTCTTCCAACAACTCATTTGCAAATTCTCTCCAATCACCAAGTGTTTCAATAATAATCTTGCATGAGCAATTAGAAGCGTTTTCTCAAATTACATCACAGTGATCACACACATATTTGGGGCCCAATATTGCACCTGGAATACCCATATTTACTCAAGTACCATGCGCCCTTCAGTAAGGCGTGGGCACAAGGGTTTTTCCGTTGGAAATTTTGCTAAAATCTTATCCCCGAATAAGACGCACACCCCACCTTCCAGTGACTGTAAAACTACGAAATTTCATAAATAAGAACAAAAAATTTGACTTTAGACACAAATTTAACATAAATCTGATCAATTTTCAACTTTTTCAGTAAAATAAAGAGTTTTCTTGTTACATCTGTTCCAAATTTCTCCATTATAATAAAGTAAGATTTAAGAAAGATTTAAAAGTACTGTACTGGAATTCAATGAAGAGACCCTTTCTGAAATTTTAAAGGATCAAGATAAACTGTTGGCTTTATTTGATTTCTCATCAAAGATTCTCTCTAATTTGTTCATCCAACTAAACCTCATACAGAAACAAGCTGAAGACCTTGTGCTTTAAATTAATTTTTAAATATATTTTGTTACCAATGTCAGGGAATGAATGGGTGTATGCATATATGTCAGATGTCCAGTTGTATTTCATGTTTTGTATTTTCTTTTATTTTTGTTATCAATTTGTACTTTCCTGCTCTGAAGTGATTAAATGTCATTGACTGGATTTGGGTTGGGTGGGAAAGGGGTTTGGTTGTGGAAATCTTGATTGAACCTTGTGAACGCTTCAAAGCGGCAAATAAAGTGTTCTGTTCATTCATTCATAAAGAGCGTAAACAGTGGGAAGATTGTAGAGTTCTGGACATTTTCCATACTTTCATCTACAAGATTATACGATTACAAGTGTGATATGAGTCTAATTCCGCGCGGAAAATGAATCAGTTACGAAAAATAGCCATCACCTTCTCAAATTTTTTTAACGCATTGACGACTTTGGCAATTTAAACTGAATACAGTAAAATCTCGTTACAACAAACTTTTGGGGACCGCAGGAAAAGTTTGTTATAACGGATAAATTGTTGTAACGAGATTATGGAAAAAAATGCCTGGAAAAATTTTTTCAGCTCAGTTCTGCATACTTTCAGAATCAGGCTTGTGTTCAGTTTAAGAACTCAAATTATTCTTTGAAAAAATCAGTGATTTTCTCCTGAACAAAATTCTTTTTCACTGCTGTTGGGATGTATGATGCCCAGATCCAGAGGCTGAAGAATTGCAGTGCAGTTTGGTGGCAGATACTCCACTTATTGCACATTCATCTAGGCAAGGAAGAATAGTGTGGACAGAGCATTTGTCCCAAATGAGAAACTTTTTCCTTTTTTAATTTTCATGTCTTTGTTGACCTGCTTCAGACATTTAACAAAAATTGCAGTGGTCATCCAGGCACACTTGTACATTCTTGAAACAAGGGGGTTTTGCTGCTTTTCCTGTGATAAGTAGCCTTGACTTATCTGTCTCTGAAGCATTAACAGAAGAGGGATGTCAGTCTCTGCTTTGATTTTTTGCCAACATGAGAAAGGTATCTAACAGCCAATGTGAAATTTGGTAACAACTTTTAAAAAATGCCCATTTAATCTGCATTGAAAATACTGTCAGGGCTGTAGGATGCAATGATAATTTTTTCCATTCTATGATCTGCCACTCATTCATTTTTTTTGGTGAGAACTGCAGATTCTTCCCCACAGATCACTTCAGCTGAAATTCAAAATCAATCACAGAAACAATTAAGCCACCCAACACTGGCTACAAATGATTTGAGGTCAAATGAAAGTGCCAACTGCCTGGATTTCTCCTGAATTAAGGGTATATTTATGCAAATGTTGCTAGATGGCACTTCTTGAAAACATGCAAACACAGCCTGGTCCAGGTTTTCATGAGCAGCAGTCTGCATTTGCTTGCAATAAGGTCCCATGTTGAATGTGGATTTGGGTTGGGTGGGAAGGGGGTTCGGTTGTGGAAATCTTGATTGAACCTTGTGAATGCTGAAAAGCAGCAAATAAAGTGTTCTGTTCATTAATTCAATCATAATGAAGTACTGTATAATTCACACATAACTTCCTAAAACGTCTTGAAAAATGTGTACCCGCTTATGACGCGCACCCCTTTTTCTTCTTCTGAAATTTGAGAAAAAAAAGGTGCGCCTGTGGTGCTCGAGTAAATACGGTCAAGTCCAGCAATTGATGGGCAACGCACTCTGACGGGTTCAAACCTGACCTTGACTACAATTCGGTTTGGGTCCGGCGTCGTCGTCGTCGACGTCGACGTCACAAACAACCCTCCTCCTCCTCCTCCGTCGCCAATAACGCCTGTTGTTGCTGCTGTCGGCTGCTGTTTACTGATTCTTTTCAGTCCGTTCCAATAATTGGTGGTGGTCGTGGCACCGGTGTTTGAAGGTGAGAAACGACCTTGTTTGCTGGGCTCTGTTCCGACAGACGGAGACCTGGATCTCGGTATCGGCCTCGGGTGATCTTCCGGCAGCAACGAGGTCTGAGTAGGTCGTCGTCCACCACTTATTATTAGGTCACTCGTCTCATCCCCGACGTCGCCGTTTCCTGGCGTCGACTCATCACGGAAACTCTCTTCTGCGAATAATGGAGAGGAATGCATTCATCAAACGTATGCATTTTAATGGAGCTTTCTCAGAAAATTTGAGACTTTTTTTTTTAAGAAATCAAAATAAAAAAGTGGGTGTCCTACTGCGTTTCGTCATGCGGAAACGCAATTTACCTTGAGGCTATATGTTATTATTAATTTTTAAAATTCATTTCAGGCACTCGCAGTATAGGAAAAACATAAATGAAACATAACCCACAGTTTATTTTTACTTATTTTTCCCGCAAAAAAGTTAAATTTTAAATTTAGCGGTGATACTCGTACATTTTTGGTAAATCTGCTTCTGGCGAATTTGTGCTCTGGACTTTCCGAACTTCTCGAGTTTTATAGTGACTAGAATATGACTTTTTTTTTATTTCCGTCGCTTTTCTCAATTCTGAATGTGTATATATAGCCTTCAAACATTTCCTTTCCCTGAATTTTTCAAGAAAAACAAACTCCGAAATTTGTTGACATTTTTAGCACTTTTGCACACACAATTTCGAATGTCACTTTTTTTTTATCTTGAAATCTCTCAACGCGCTAATATTTTTTTGTTTTTTTTTTGTTGGGCGAGTATTTTGTTATGTGGGGAATAATTGTACTGTACACGATTTTTTGCAGATTTTGCTCAAAGCGGAATTTGTTATTTATATGCATCGCAGTTAGAGTGCAAAAAAAAACGCCTCAGATTTGCTGGTAAAATGATGAATCATCGTCATCATCCTCTTCTCTCTCTCTTTTTTCATGCATCGAAATATTTAACCCTTCATGCCCGAACATTTCGAGAAAAACGCGCCACACGACGTCGACTTTTTCGACTAAACTCGCGCAAACTTCGCGGTGAGCAAAGCGCAAAAAATTCGGGCGGAAGTCACTCGGAGCACGAACCAACTCACGTACTGTATACACACACACGCGCACAAACGGGCTGTACACTTCACATTCTTCATTTTTTTTTCTTCAAACTTGAATGAAAAATGGGGGGGGGGGGTGCGTGAATTCGGAATAAAGCAAACAAAACAGAAGTGAGCGAGAATCGTGAGGAAAAACGTCTAAACAAGAAGGCGTACATAATCACAAACCCTCTGGTCCCTTTTTTTTCGTTGGATTTTTTTTTGTCACTATTTTTCGCTCTGTAATTTTTAAATTCTCATTCTTTTTCTCTTTTATTTTTTCGTGTGTGTGTGCGTGAGTTTAGACGGCTTCTTAATGAAATCCCGTAGGCCCAAAAATCTCGCAGGGTCCAAAAATCCGGTAGGTACAAAAATCCCAATGATTACTACAAAATTGTAAAATTCTCTCTGCAGTTTCCCTTTCAACTGTCTGGAAGGAATAAAAATCTGGTGGATTAAAGAAATTGTGAAAGTGCGAGGGTTTTAATTCCTTCCAAAGGGGTTTTGGGAGATTTAGGGATTACCTTTCTCCATAGAACCCTGCCTTATTCACTTCCTCATATTTCTCAAGAGAAAGGTGAGGAAAGCCTGGGAAATATGTTGCCTTCATTGTTGCAAATTTAGTCAGAGGTTTTGAAGAAATGAGCAATTTCTCATGTCAGTTTCCTAGCAACTTAATAATCTCTCAAAGGGAGAGCGCCAAATGGCAATTCTCAAAAAGACCAAGCCATAAAAAGTACAAGTCACTGCAATTGTTGAAACTTGTCCTTGGATATTTTCCGTGAGAGTTGGGTTTCACCCCAGCTCCCACAAGGAATAGAAATGGACCTTTGGTCCTAAAAAAAAAAAACCCAAAATCTTTAGAAACCAAAACAGTAAGTGAACACTAGTTTTAAAAATAGCGGATGTCGAAATCAATGCCTAAAATCTCAGTGGAAATTTCCATGAAAGGGAACTTCTCAAAAGCCAAAAGGTCTGTGCAAAAGAACTCACTATCTCTTGAACCTCAGTAACATGCAGTTCCAGCACAAGTACTCAGCAATTTTGTGATCAAAACTCTTATGCAAATATATCAACTTTAAAATAGGATGTTCTCAAGTACCCTGGTTATTGTAGCCCAACCAAATCTTTTGTACCCTTTATTTCCCCATTGTTACAATTGGAAATCTAGTTCTCTGTAACAAAATTGGTCCATGCCGGCATTGTTTTTGATATAAACTGTGCACTTTTCTAATGATATTTTCACAGCTCAACTTGGCCTTCTGAAGGAATAAACTTGCATCAATTTGGGTGGAAATCTAGTAGAGTTGAAAACTTGTGGAATTTTTATAAATGTTTTTTTTTTTTAGATTCCCTACATACATCATGTACGGTACAATACCGTACTTCAGTAACACGCGCCCTTGAGTAAGGCGCGCAGAGGTTTTTTTCAGTTGGAAATTTGGCTAAAATCTTATACCCAAGTAAGACCAGTACCCCAATTTTTAGTGAATCTAAAACCACAAAATTTAGAAAATAAATTCAAAAAATTTGAATTGTAGATATGAATTTAACAAAAATTTGATCAATTTTTAACTTCTTCAGTACAAAAAAGTTTTCTTGTTACATTTGTTTGAAATTTCTCCTATATAATTAAGTATAATGCACACATAACTTCCTAAAACTTATTGAAAAATGTGCACCCACTTATGACGCACACCCCTTTTTTTCTTCTGAAATTTGAGAAAAAAGGTGCGCATGGTACAATACTTGAGTATATACGGTATATTAAATATGAAGATTGAAAATGAAATATCACTATACATAACTGCATTTAGACTTCGTTGATAATTTATAATTCTTTGCATACCATTGCCTTCCGTAGTTTTCAAATATGAGGTTCTTATATGATATACAAATTTCCTTTTTTCGGGATTTTTGGACCCTTTGAGATTTTTGGGCTTGGGGGATTTTTGTGCCCCGGGATTTTCTCCTGCACCCGTTTGGACATGAAAAAAAAAAACGGGAAGAAGAAAAGGGGGAAAAGGAGTCGACAGGGAGGAGAAAGAAAATTATTGTGGACAAAGAGAGAAGAATAAAAAGAAAAAAAATTCAGCGGGGATGCCGTATTTTGTCGTCGTCACGGCGCGAACACGCGCGCAATCCGCCCAGAAACACGTCGACGTCGTAAACATCCCAAGTTTCTCTTCTTTTTTTGGTTTAAAAAAAACAGCCTTTTTTCTGAATATTCGACTCTTTCTTTGCTTTTCGTCACTTCCAGCAGCACATCACTATATATATACAGACTTCCGTTTCCTATGAGGAATTTGTAGAAAACGGGCTTGTTTTGGATGAAAGAAAAAAAGGATCTCCAGAAATTTCGAGAAATGCGGATTTTTTCTTTTCAGAAAGACGAGGAAGTTATTTTGCAACTAACGTGAATTGAACAAATGCAAAAGTTGTACACCTGTCCACAGCAGATCTTATCTCTTCTGGTGGAATCAGAAGTCTGCATGTTATCAACAAAAAAAACCGCATATACATTATAATGTTATCAGACTTGAATTAGATCTTCAAGAGATACAAAGATTTAAAGATGCCTCTTATTGAGTCTTTATACAGGTATTTTATTACTGTACTCTACCATCCTATTGTATTGTTGATTTAGGTCTGACAACTTTATTTGACGAGGAGATTTCTTATCCTTATTGCCACAAGTTTATATCAAGTGAATACTCCTCAAGAAGTTTCTTGAAAAAACAATGTAAGTGTTTATTCTCATATTTGACAAATATAGCGTCACAAAATTTTCAATAAGATGAGCTTAAAAAGAGAATGAGTTTTACTGGCGCCAAACTCATCCTCCAGTAATGTCTCTGAGAACTCAAAGTCACCCAACCTCTCATGGCCTTCCTCTCAAGGAAACCCTTTTCTGACCTCCAAGGTCATACATTCCTTCTCAAAAATTTCTGATCAATGAAGAGTTCAAGGGTTCATCTCTATCTGAGCTTCTCTGAATGTTCTCCTGTTTTCCAAATGTTCAAACTGTGATTCATTCTATTTTTTGATAGTGTGCAAGCAATTTTGGGGTTTGAGGTTTTGAAATGCAATAAGTATTCCAAAACTGTGAGAAAATATAATAAATTTAAACTAGGGTTTAATTCACCCCAGCTGTAGCCCAGCTGAGTAAAGTGTTTAATTTGTAAAATTGGATATCTCTAAAACTATATTTCTCGAAGATAGACTAACAGCATAATTTGACTTCAATAAGTAACCAGCAGGCAATGAGTGCGCATAAGGAGACAGGCAGGTAGCTTCATATAGACTTTTAGGTCCAAGATTGGGCAAGACTGGTCAGACCCAGATGTGACCTTGTTTCAAGGACTATTGCATATTTTGCTGCAGCACCTGACTTGGCACAGCACATCATATAGAGAACAATAAAGTAGGGAAACCAGCAACTGCTTCAAGCATTGTTAGCTATAGAAGGAATGACAGGATTTTGAAGGCAATAAGTTAAAGTGAAACCTCTTCAGAAATGAACTTCAAGAGACCAACTGAATGAATTTGAGTTAATAGATATGTTATGAGCTGGGAAACAATCATTTTGTTGGGGAAAAGAAAGAATAATCACTGGATATTGTAATTGGCAATATTTCAGGGCTTGAATGACTTCTAGAATTACTTGATAAGACGCTGAATTTGGAGGCAAGGATTCATTTGCCAAATTAGTCTTTCACTTCCTTTCAAAACACATGAAGTTATATTGTTAATGCTTTTCTCTTCCCTGTGTTGATGAAATACTGTGATAGCGAAAAAGGCCCCCAGAAAAGTTGAGCTATGGACGTTTGATGGGAATGTCTTTGATGAGTAAGGGAGGTTTTTAATGCATTGGTTTTAAAACAGAATCCAGGCAGGGATTTGAAAATTTTTTGACAAATGGGAGGATGGAGTTGTTAGGGATTCCCAGGCACAATACTGAAATATTAAATTAATAAACCACCAGCTTCCCCTAAACCAGTGCTGTGCTTCAGGAGCCTCACAGCACCAAAGAACTTGCCCCCAAAAAACCTTCAAAACTTGTAGGACATTGCTGCAGGTTCTGTTAAATTTTGACCTAAATGGGCCATCAGAAAGCATCAAAGAATCCCAACCTTCATCAAGAACAGGTCTGCCTTCCTCAAGAATGCATAAAAGCCTTTAAAACCAGAAATCAATAACTCATTCTCTCATTTTGAATCTCATGCTCATTCTTAGCTTCCACTGCAAAATATCCAACCAGTTCTTTGAAAGATAGTGTGCTTTATTGTGTGTGTGCATTCATCTTGAAGAAGATGCTGAGTTGTTCATTCTTTTGTGACATGAATAAATATCAATTTCTTGGAGCCTCTATAAAGAGGCTCCCAGCCAGTCTCAGACAGATCAGAGTGTTTTATAAAATCATAAAATCTAAACCTTATCTGGGAACAGGATGAAGACCTTGTGCTTTAATTTGGGTTGCTTTAACTGCAGCAATTGCTTCAATTCTGGCTTATGATGCAATTCTTGTTACTGACATTTTGTTTTCAATGTCAGGGAAAGAAGGGGTGTATGCATACACATCAGTTGTGCAGTTGTATTTTGTGGAATGTATCTTCTTTTTTTTTGTTATCCATATGCAGGTATTTTCTCTGGTTCCCATTCTGAAGTGATTGAATGCCTTTGGATAGATTTGGGTTGGGTGGATTGAACCTTTTGAATGCTGAAAAGCAGAAAATAAAGCTTTCTGTTCATTCATTCATCATTCCAACGTTTCTGTAAAAAATTGAAAATTTTCATTCTTTTAAATTAGCATATCTCAGGAACAATAACTTGAGTATTGTATTTATAATCCCAAAATATGAAAGAATGAATGAATGAACAGAAAACTTTATTTGCCGCTTTTCAGCGTTCACAAGGTACAACCAAAACTCCCGCATCCAAACCCCCTCCCCACCCAACCCAACTCCCCCAAAATACATTCAATCACTTATATAAATATTGCCCAAAATATATAAAATAAAGGGGCCAAATCACTTTAATTCCGAATAAAAATAAGCAGGATACTTCTTTGCTTCTTTTTTCATCATGGGTGCACAACATGTATAGACTTGCTCTTGTTCTTTACTTATTGAGCTACTTCCTGATGCCAAATGATCAGATTCTGCATAGTTTTTTTTCACACAGTCAGTTTCTGTATGTTGAACTTAAGAAAATTTTTTTTTAATTTTGGGGACTTCCTTCCCAATTTTTGATCATTAGAAGAACCAGTTAAAAATGTTCCCACAGCAGTCCATGGAAAAAATAAATGGACAAAGGTACAATGTATAAGCACCAATTACTGTATGTCCGCATCTTGGGGCCCCACTTACAGTACTGCCAAGACCAGGTGAAACAAGGGTTCCTGGATCTTCAAAACTTCACAAATTTCCACACACACAAAAAAACCCTGGCAAACACTTTGTGACACTCAAAAACGACAGGAGGTATAGTACTCTGTATTATTAATATCATACAAAACCCACTCAATTAATCCGCCTACTAAAAATCGTATTACGAGGTGAGTTAGCTTATATAAAGACTTTTTCAAAATAAATGTCCCAACACAGGCTTTCGATCGCGATTCAAACTCCGAATGATACAGCAGAGGGGCAATTCGTCGCCAGTTCTCTCTCTATAGACTGTATGCTTAATGATGAACCTCGTTCCCTTCGAATTGAACAAAGCAAAAAATAAAGAGAAGCACGACAATCACCCAAACAACAAAAAGGGAAAAGAAAAAGAAAATAAAGGATGGAGGAATGAAAGCAGCGTTAAGATGAGCGCCAATAGTACAACTGACCGACATCCCAACTCATCGACACTGGGACACCTGAGCGCTTTCCAAACTGAGCATCAGCTCGATGCGTTATTCGTTGAAGGCTCAAATTAATTGGCAAATAGTTTGTGACACCATTTGTGAAATTTAAAAAATTAAAAAAATAATTTTCAAAATACACTTTCATAAACCGAAAATATTCGAAAAGACGTTGAAAATTTCACAGCACTACTGTATTCACGAAGATGTTCATAATTTACAGAATCAACTTTTGACATACAGAATTTCAAAATATTTACAAAGACGTTCAGAATGGTACAGCACTGCACTGTACTTGAAAAAATGGCTCAGATTTCACGGCACTGTATTCAGAAAGGCGTTCAGAAAAATATTCACAGAGACGCTTAGAATTTTAAAGAATCAGATTTTAACATCCTCAATTTTAAAATATTTCCAAAAAACATTCAGAATGGCACAGACCCGTGTTTATAAAAACGCTCAGATTTCACAGCAATGCATTCACATCGAAGACGTTCAGAATGTTGAGAAATAAACAAATTACAAATACGTTCAGCATTTCACAATATTTACAACTGTAAGTTTCAGTTGTCACTCGGGATTGGCACTCAGTTGGTCGGTGCTCAGTTGTGCGGTCACAGGAATGCATACAGTATCCCGTAAGAGTGTATATACCGTGTGTCGTCAATAATAAAAGGCACGCGCCGCAATTTACTGTATGTTCGAGCCAAATCAGGCGAATTCCACACACTCTGGCGAAGAACCGAAAGAAAATTCGGGACAAAACAATCTGCCGACTCATTTTCAGCCCCAATTCCTTCGCTCGTCTGTACATCATTGAACCACGAAATGATCTGTTCTTTATTTATTTTTTATTCCTCGTTTTTCTCCTGGTTTATGCACAGAGTCTCGAAATTTGGTATCACTTATTTATTTTTTGCCGCATATACAGTAAAATCTCATTACAACAAACTCCCAGAGACCTGAGAAAAAAATTAGTTATAATGAGAAATTCGTTATATTGCGATTAATGATTTTTGGCTCATTTCAGACTAGAATTTTATTGGAAATGGGAATTACATACTTCGAAATGCTTCTAAAACAAATAATTAAAGACCTAGCATAATTAATGAGTACTTCTGATGGACTGAAGAGAAATCCTTTGATGTACATAGAAATCTCCTTTAAATGGACTAACATTTGTACTAAAGCATTCCTTGTCTTGAAAAATACAATGAAACAAAATTACATATGGTAAAAATGCTGCACTTCCTTCTCAATCAACTTATTCACTCATAGCTCTTTCAAGCATAGAGGAACATTCTTCTAACATACTGTTTATTTGAGAAAGACATACTTTCTAAAATGGATGAGCTAAAGAATTTCCAAAAATATGCCCTGTTGCGTCTTTTTTTTTTTTTTTTTTTTTTATCANGAGCTAAAAAATTTCCAAAAATATGCCCTGTTGCGTCTTTTTTTTTTTTTTTTTTTGGACGCAAAGTTCTATGCATAAAGATATCTTATTTCTGGAGTTTTAATGCTACATCTTCTAATCGTTTCTAAATCATCTGTCATTTTCGAGTAATCCCTATGTGGGCTATTCACAGAACCATGCCCAAAATTTCAATGAAATGAGATTACAGCCTGAAACTATACTTTGTTATAACAAGATTTTTAGAACATTACGCGTATGGGAAACTGCCAGGACCACAAAAGAATGTGTTATAACGAAAAATTCGTTATAACGAGATTTATTGTAACAGAATTCTACTGTATACTCATTTGCGAAGTGGTTTCCTTTACTGTTTAGGAGAAATACTCGGAGAAAGTCGTTACAGGTGGCCTTTCTCTACAATAAAATCCAAGAGACGGTAATTCGTTAAAATAAAATCCAAGAGACAAAAATTCGCTCTACAAGGAATATCGTTGTACAGAGAGAGAGAGAGAGAGAGAGAGAGAGAGAGTAGTAGCTCAATAAGTAAAGAACAAGAGCAAGTCTATACATGTTGTGCACCCATGATGAAAAAAGAAGCAAAGAGAGAGAGAGAGAGAGAGAGAGAGAGAGAGAGAGAGTCCACCTTCGTTCATAAAAATGTCTTTCCCCCAACAATTAAGAAAAAAAGATAAAAATTCAAAGACTTCCAGTGCTTAGAAACTTGATTAAATATTTATATCCAATAGAATAAGGGGTCATCCGTAAGTTTCGAGCCCTCAGGCACTTCGTCATCATTTCAGCAGAGGGAATCACGATTTCCGGTACAAAAATAATCTCGTTAGACCGATCTGGAGACAAAAAAAAGTGCTCTCTGAACGTGTGTTAACAACGAGATTTTACACCATTATTCATTCTTGCCATTTTAAAAACAATAATAATTTCCTCATTTAGGGAAGAAGATGCGAGCATGAAAAAAAAAAAAATTCCGAAATCTGGTCCACAAATTGGATTCGATTCTTCACATTCAAATTTCTTCGTTGTATTAATCATAACTGAAGAGAATGGACGTGTTTCTGAATAAGGTATGCAGGTACAGTATAATGCAACTGAAAGCTCGTTAATTTCGGATTGAAAAGTCAATATGTAATTTCTGCATTCCAAATTAGGTAAAATAATTTTACAATAATTTTACAAAATCTCCTGGACCATAAATGTTGAGCGTACATAATTAACTTCTAAAATTCGTATACTATCTTTACCACAACGTCTCTATGCCAGTATCTTGGAAAAATCTCATTAGAAAAAATAATTCGTTATTATACAGTAGTATAAAGTAATTCGTCGTAAAATAATTTCATCACAAGAGTTGTATATTAGTGAATCATTCAATGAATTTTTAACTGTCATGAAAATCGTAAATTCGAAGTATCAATTCATCCGCGGTACCAGTCTAATTTACAAAATGATAATTACATGCACAGTAACTAAAAATTATTAATAAAGTATATAAGTTAGAATTTGATTCACAGCGCCAAAATAATATCGATGAAGACGACAGAAAAGCCATGCAATTTTCGGACTTGGGAATGATTCAAAAAAATTCGTGATTGATTTTTTTAATAACCGGCACATCATTTTAAACACCTAATTGTTTTCCCTTTGACAATATAAATTGATTTTAGTTATAATTTGTTTTTCTTGCATTACGAAGGCGACATTTCATCATCAAACGACAATCTTCATGGGTTTTAAACCAGATATGAAACTTGGAAACGTTCGAGATTAAAAATGTCAATCTCGAACATTTTCTCGCGACCATAAAAAATGAGTAGTTAGATGAATTTTTTTTTATCTCGGGGAGTATTTTTTTCAATTTCCTGAAAACGCTTAGAAGCATTCAAATTGCCACCACACGGATTATAGAACAATAACGACAACAAAAAACCATCTCTCGAAAGTTTCACCTTGTGCAAGAGTGCAGAAAATTCGCACTTCATTCGATCTTTTAAATCATCTCCAACTAACTTGATTGAAATGAGAGGAAACTGGCATTTTTTTCAAATCGTCGATAAAGAATATTTTTCAATCATGTCCAAAGATATGAGTTCATTATAGGAAATTTTCACCCATAGGAAATTGTCAGCAGAAAACAGGTTTCTGCTGACATAGCCTTTATGTAATGTACATATGTGTTCCATATACAGTATATACACATACATACCAAGAGTTTAAAAAAAATCCAAAATAAATATCCTATTTTCACGTATAGTTGAATAAAACGTCTCGACAAGAACACATCGGTATGTATTCGAGAAGTATCTGGAATAACTCTTAGTTTCCGAAAACACTTGACAAGATGATTTTCAGAATTTGAAAAAAAAAAGAATCTTTTCGCACTTTTCAAAGGACGAAATATCACAGCAAATAACCGCTGTCTGGAATATAATCTGGAATAACTCTTAGTTTCCCAAAACTTTTTGACAAGACGATTTTCAGAATTTAAAAGAAAAGAAAAGAATCTTTCCGCACTTTTTAAAGGACGAAATATCACAACAAATAACCGCTGTCAATAAGTCACTGCTTGGAACACGTCGGCGAACGCATGCAGGTGTATTACTGTATAGGCGTTGCTTATATATATGTATATATATATATACAAGGGTTGGTTCATAAGTTATGATACATTCTGAAGAAGATCCAACGGAGCTTCAAAAATCAGATTTTTTTTTTTTTTTTACTTCCTAAACCCCATCATAAAACAACACCTCAGAGCTCTTCAACATACTCTCTGCCAACTTCAATGCATTTTTTTTCATGCGATGAATCCAACGATCAAAACAGAGCCGAAAATCTAGCTCCGTATTGCGTTGATTAAACTGCTCTTCGACAGCGAAAATCTATCTCTTTCAGGTCGTTCTTCATCACTGGTCGGGAATAGCCAGAATTTACAGGGTGCCTGATCAACTATACCAGAGCTCAATTTTCGTCAATATCATAATATAAACACAGAAACTCGATTTTTGGCCGTGTTCTGATTGTTGGATTTATCGCAGGAAAAAAAATGAATTGAAATCGGCGGAGAGTATGTTGAACAGGGATGAAGTATGGCGAAATAATGAGACTATGTATATGCTTGTAAAAAAAAATTTAATCGCTGAAAATCCGTTGGGCCTATTTTCAAAAAGTCTCAAAGCTTCTAAAGCAACCCTCGTATACATGTACAGGCCACACACAAAAAAAAGAGGAAAAGAACTTTCTTTTCCACTGAATCTCATACGACACAGGTTTCCTTGTGCAATATATTATTGCTTGCTTCCACAGCAGACTTGCTCAGGTGTCGCGGGTATACAGTATATATAACGGCATAATTCGTCCGCACCTCGGAAATGTCCTTGGTGGACAACTCCAGCCTCTCAAGCTTGTTATTTTCGCTTTGTCCAGGTGGAATTCCCTGGAATATTGTCTGCATTTGTAACCCATTCACTGCAAAATTCCCTAATTGAAAATCATGCTTCAATTTGCAAATTTCCTTTCACTTTTCAAATTTGCTTTCAATTTTCAAATTTGCTTCCAATTTGCAAATTTGCTTTCAATTTGCAAATTTGCTTTCAATATGCTGTTATCCAAAAACTATGATGACAATCAGTATGCCCAACAATGATCAGTCATTGTCAAATACATAAATTATAACTGAGGAATTAAATCAGAGATTTAATGCATTTTCTGCAACTTCCAAAGGAAACACAAAAGTTTCTCCATGAGAGTACACAAATTAGATTTTATTATATTCTTCACACAGTAAATACAATACAGTTGCTGCAGAGCAAAGCAACGTAGATCAGTCGTTTGGTCAGAGTCTTGTGCGGTAAACTTAATGCAACATAAAATGCACCTGTATATATAGCTTTGGTCAGCCAAGGTCAAGGAACGCGCATGGGAAACAATTTGGATTGGGGACATCACACTTTGTTTCTTTAAAAGGAAAGAAGCGTGAGCGCAGTTGGGAAAGGATTCTGTCAACAATGGGATTGTGAAATATAATTGAAAGCACACTAGGCGCAGCCAAGCATAGCCAAAATACATTAGCTTAAAAGGGTCATACAGAAAGTGAGGGGTATTGTGGTCGTTATTATGACTACAATGCAAATTTGCTTTAATTTGCAACTTTGCTTTCAATTTGCAAATTTGTATCAGTTTTTGATTTATCCACAAAATGCCAATCAGAGGGGTCATCTGAAATTGGCAAATAGTGTTTGCGCGGTAAAAATTCCATTGCATATAAAATGCAAATTTCTTGAATAGCTCATCTCCACAAAGCCAATTACCAGGAAATAATTAAAATCTAAGTAAAAAGTATTGATGCTTGCAAAAAATTTAAAAATCCTTGCTTTTTATAAGAAAGTTTTTAAAACTCAGTGCGATTTAAATGTTAATTTGAACATTTTGCTAGTTTCAATTTTTGTTTTGAAAATTACTCTATTTAAATTGAATTCAACCACTAACCTCATCATTTTAGAGTGTTCCAATTTTCTTTGCTGTAGAATATAAGTGGACTCTCCCTACACAAAATTCAGGGGATGACCAGAAAAAATAGCTGTAGAGAGAATTTCACTGTAGAGACTTTGACCAAAAAACATTGCACTATGCAGGGAAACATTATTGAAGACAAAATCGCTGTAAAGAGAGGCTATAAGTGTTTATTTTGCCTAAAGTTTTTATGTTTTTATAATCAATGTGGGTTATTAGGTCCAGCAGTGATTTATTCCTTTCTGTTAAGTTCAGCTTCATGAATTATGTATCACTGAATTCATTCCTTAATCTCAAATGGCCATTCATGATTAAGGAACAAACTGGTTATGTGTGGTAAGGTCAATAATTCACATTCAAAGTTCCATAGAGAAATGATTTTGGACATTGTAGTGAAGAAGCTGTTGAGTTTGTCTCAACACAGAAGAAATGAATTTGCAACATATGATACTCAGCCCAGGAATGCCTGATGGGAACTTTTGTACTCTACTTTCAAAAAGCAATTCATATCCCAAAAGGAATAATCAAACAAGTAAATAAAACTCAGGAAAATTCACACCAACTCAAAGTTTTTAAGTACTGTACCATATTTTCATCAGCAATTTCATGCAAACCAAAAACAGTTTGATTGAATTTGGATTGAAATTATGAATCTCTTGGTTTAAATTCTTGAGCTAATCATCCTACAGGAATTTTATCTCACTGAAACTGCTGGTCATTGCAGTGAATTGATCAAACAGCCAAATGATGAGCAACAGCACTGAGAAGGAACTCTCCTTGTTTTTGAAACATTGAGTCCCTCAATAGGATAGGCAAATTATGGTGGATGAACAAGTATTTTATCCCTTTGCTGGAAGTGAACACAACAAATACATTACCCAAATGATGTATTGAGCATTGTGCATTTTTGGCACACATTATGGACTTGGGCTACAAAGAGGTTTTGCTTTTTAATTTTGTGCAACTCCTTCAAATGCAGCAAGACCAACAGCATGACTTTTTAAGCAGATATACAGGTGGAACCTTGCAATTCAACATCCAAAAATTGGAGAATCCTGCAATTCAAAAGTTAATTTGCAGGGAGGTTGGCTTGCAATTTGACCTCTGTCCCAAAATTTGCCCTGCTTTGGCCATTTTTCTTGCATTTTTGTGCTGATATTCCTCAATGTCACAAAGTGTCTTGGAATTTGACCCTAGCCTAGCAGTGTATTAGTGTAAAATTGCAAGGTACCACCTGTATAGTACAGTATGAGACTTTTTTCTGGATATTCTTGCTTGATTCAAGCATCACTGTTCCACTCATCTCTGAGTGGTTCAGAAAATAAGCATTACTCATCACATCATCTCCATACACAAAATTTTCTCAAGGCCTTTTGGCTATTATTTTATGCACACAGGAAAAGGAAACATAATTTAAAAAGTAACAGTGTGTTTTGCATGGTAGTGAAAGACCAATTGGACAAATGAACCCTTGCCTCACCACGTTCAGCATCCTGTCAACTCATTTAAGCAGCAATTTAAGGCCCTGATTATCAGAATTTGTCCATCACAAGTTGCCTATACACATACTATACTATGTACCCCTCAATTTGACGCTAATCCATTGCTGGACTGGGGTCAAATTGAAAATTGGTCAAATTGCAAGACATTTTGTGAAATAAAAAATATTTTAAAACGCAAAAAAGTGGTCAAAGTAGGTCGAATTGTGGGGCAAGGGTTGAATTATGAGTCAACCTTCACTGCAAATTTCACTGTCAAATTGTGGGACAGTCAGATTGCAGGGGGTTGAATTGCAAGGTATCACCTGTATTTCCAAAACCAAAAGGCTTTTTTCCTCAACTGGAAATCTCCTCAACTCAAGTGTTTTCTAGGTCCCTTATTTTACATTCCACTTATAGAGGTTTGACTGAACAGTACATTGCACTGTACATGTACACTACAGATATATTGTCCTGTATCTTTCTATTCACTACAGAAATTACAGATACTGTACAAGTACAGTTGAACCTTGATAACTCAAACATATCTATTAAGTCAAATGCCCCCCAAAGTTGAATTTTTTTCAGGTCCTGTCTGAATCCACTTAGAATTAATGCATAAATAACCTCCCTAAGTCAAAGGCTTTTCCGCTCAAATCTCCATTAGCCAAATATTCTGTGGCCTGTTGGCTTTTATTTGCTTGACAAAAGAAAGAAAAAAAATCATAAATAAAGAAATTGATTTGTTTTAAAAGGAGGTGAGAAACTTCATTGGACAAATGAACCCTGCATCCAAGTTCAGGATTCTTTCAACTCATTTATGAAGTAATTTCAGCCACAGAATATCACAATTTATAATTTTGGGCAATTTTGCCATGTTTCCCAGAACAAAAGGGCTTTGTCTTGTAGCTCAATTCAAAACCTCTTTAAGTCAAATTTTATTGCTGGTCCCTTGATATTCGACTTCTAGAATGAATTCTAGACTATCTATGAATGAATGAACAGAAAACTTTATTCGCTGCTTTTCAGCGTTCACAAGGCACAACCAAGACTCCTGCATCCAAACCCCTTCCCCACACCCAACCAAACTCCCCCCAACGACATTCAATCACTTCGAAGCATGAAACAAAGCACAAACCAATGACAAAAACAAAAGAGAACACAATCCACAAAATAAAACTGGACATCCTACACGTATTCTGCATACACCCACCCATCCCCAATATTGACTACAGTATCTAGAGGTTTGACTTTATACTGCTCATTAAACTACAGTATGTGTACAGTTATTGTCCCCCTGCATCGATGACTATATGGGCCAGAATTTCCTGGACCACCCTGTATAATATCATTCATATGTCCCAGCAGAAAGCCAAAGACCGCCACTTTCAGAAATAGAAACCCGTGTCCTCCATCCTGCTGCTGCTGATGCTGGTCCGCAATCCCCCTCATCCACACATATATATATATATACTGTATATATAACACGCCGTCGGCATTTCCCCCTCGCGCGCGACAACCCGGGGAAAAAAAAAAATTCAGGCCATGGATTGCAACCCGAGCCGACTTCTCTCTCCCCCGCGGGCCGCGGAACCCGACTCGCCGCCGTCGCCGCCGCCGAACCACCAACCACCGCCACTGCTGTTCCCTACACTCACTGGTGCATTTTGAAACCCCAAAAAAAGTAAAATGAAACAGAAATACGCGAAAGAGAAACGCGGTGGCAGAAGAAGAAGAAGAAGAAGAAGGAGGAGGAGAAAATGCAGTATTCTGCGGAAAAAACAACCGGTTTCTATTTCATTTTTCTTCCTCCGTTTTTCACACTCTCTCGCACTTGTGCAGTTGTGTGTCGCATAAATCGTTTTCCGTCCCGTTGTTTTTTTTTTTGACACCGGGTGTCGATCCCTTGCTGATATCATCTGCAGTATTTCTCACAAAAACAGTCGACATTTTTATTTTTCATCGGAGACTCCGTATAGAATTTTGCTGGACGGATTCCAGCACGAGTCGAGGTGACACAGTCCGGACGAGTATATACTGATGTGATCATGGAATTTTTGGTACGATACTGGTCATTAAATAATCGTAAAAAGAAGATGGAATGTGCGATACAATGACCTCAGAGGACTACTGACAGTCTTCAAAATTACAGCTTGCAGAAAACTTTCATACAAAACTTCAAACAGTAAAATCTCATTGCAAAAATCTCAAAGGAACCTCAGAAAATATTCCTTATAACAAAAAATTCGTCATTGAAAGGATATTCTTGGTTCTTTGAGCATGGAGGGCTGAAATTTTAGGTGTAACACATAGAAAATGCTTTAATCTATTTCCAAAAAATTCTGCATATTATGAATTGTCATCATTTGCAACTTCCTCTGATGGAATAATACAGAAAATTTAAACTATAAAATAAAACTATGTTACATGAGACCTTACCTTTTCCAAGTGTCCTCAAAATACATTGTACAGTGCTGGTCTTACTAAAGCATGCACTAAAACAAACACAAAAAACCATACACATATATGTGAATAGAAAATGTAATCATTTAAAACTGTATGTTCCCTGAAATGGAGCAGTAGCCCACAAACATATACTGTACTTGCTTTCTTCATTAGCCATTTCTGAATTCTAAAACAAAGCTAGCTAACTTATGATTAGAACTTCATACTTCCAGCAATGCAAAATTTTCTGTGCAAACAGATCAGCATCCAATTTTTTAAAAGTTTAAATTATGAAACAGTTGGGTTTTCCTATATTGTGCCACTTGGTAAAAATTATCCATGGTATACACATTCAATCAAGGCAAATTTTTTTATATTGAGAATATAGAGAAAAATCTGTTTATTGTTATCCTAAACCAACAGAGTTGTTCAAAATAAAAAGCAAATGCATCAAATGTCTTCTTTGCTGTAAGTTTACCTTTTGCTCTGATATTACCTGTTAGGAATGATGAAAGTCACAAAGTACTAGTTCTTATGGCTGGGGCAGCATGAAGTGAATAGACTTATCTTACACTAATTGCAAATTCTATACTTTCCATACACAATGTATTCAACTAAAACTGGACCAGCAAATAATGCTTGAAAGAGTGCTTAGACATTCCTTTATAGATTTGAGGCTTGTGCAATAAGAAAAGCACCTTACCACACATCTATGTAAATGAAACCAGGAAGGTAAAAAGGTAGATGACTGGTGACCAGACATGGCAATAATGTGGTCTGTTGAGCAAGCTGTTACTAGCCAGACTTACAGAAGTATATTGGGGGGGGGAACACAATGAAAAAGGGGCATTCTTCATATGTTTTATTGGAACACATTTAAACTGATAATTATTACACTATTATAATAAGATTCTTACAACATTGTCCAAATGACGAAAATGCTGGGACCCAAAAAGAATTTGTTGTAGAAGAAAATTTGCTGTGAAGAGATTTGTTGCAATGAAATTTTAGTGACTTTTAATCCTCTCACCCTCAAATACAAACAGCACTTGTTTCAAAATACAATTATGAAGTTAAAAAGACTTCAGTATAGTTGTAGACACCTTATTGAATGTAACAATCAATTTCCAGTGCTTCAGCAAGAGAAAAAATCAGGAAATGCAGTTTAAAAATACTCCGTATTCAAGAAAAATCAATCTGCTTTCCCTGGGGGTGCAAAGAAGACAGGATTTATAATCACCAAATGACCTTGGTATGTGTTAATGCATTTGAAAATATATTCTAAAATGAACAAAAAACTGTTAACAGCATACAATACTAACATGAATATCTTTATTCACGATAGAGATTTGTAGATGATTTTTTTCCTTCCTTGGAATAATACACGAGGAAAACGGATCAACATAAGATGGATTACGAGGGATAACCTAATGAGCAGATTATGCAATTCAAGGAACCATTTTATATATACTGTACAGTACTCTGCTCAGCATGATACAAGAATATTCGGTTACATCCTCTCATTCATTACACAGAAAAACATTTTACAACGAGTTGATGCGTATGTGCAGCATAATGTATCAGCTGCTGTATATACTGCTCTCGCTCATATATAACACGAGCACCGATTATTCCCTTTCCTCAAATGCATTGTTCACGGCACTTGTTTGTATACAGCTCACCTGATTGCGTTTCCGGAACCTACCAGGGTTCTAAAAAATGTTCTCGGTATTAATAGAAATTGAAACGGCATATGATTGAGCTGAAACAAAAATTATTGTTCAGAAAAAAAATATTCTTTGGCACAAGAAAAAAATTCAACCCTATTCGACTTATTTCAAAGAAAATGTTTGCGAAAATCCCCCTGGTATGCCATTCTTCAGAAAATTGCAAACTCGACTTTTTAAATATGAGACATTCCGCAATTTGCAGCCAAAATACGTGTCGCAAAAATAAATGGTGAAGTATAATTTGTCACGCTAAATAACAAACTTGAGAATCCAAAGTCTTGGAAGACTTGTCCTGATACATCCTTGTGAGAACTGTGAAAAACTCCGGTTTGCATGCCTATTTCTCTAAACTTCCAAGGTTTACTTCATTATTGCCAAATTTCTGGAAATTCCAAAGCTGTTATTTACCCTTGAAGGATAGTTTTCCTTTTTTTAACTCTCATTCCTTTTTCATTACTTCTTTTTGTGCTCTCATACGCAACCCTCAAGCAATTTGCAATTTTTTATGTGTGTTTGAATTACAACAACTTTATACATAATAGGGTGAAATTTCACCCCCGTTGTAGCCTGACCAAATTTCTTAGTTTCATTTATATAAACTCATTTTATTCTATTCCTAAATCATTCCTAAAATTACTGACATTCCAAAATACAGACAATTCGGCTTAGGAACGCTTACTTAGAACTGCAAAAATCTGCCCCCGTCATGAGATGAGGCACCCATCTTGCAGACTTTTTGGTATACAGGGTGGGCCAGAAAAAGTGAACCAATTTTTGACTTGAAATGGCTCGGTAGCAAATCAAGCTGCAGCAACAAAAAAAATAAACACCAAATGAAAGCCTTTTCAATTCCCTTTAAAATGGTGTATAGTTTTATGGTCCAATTGCCACAGCATAGTCACAAAAAGAACATTTGAATGAAAACTTTCCAAAGCTTTTGGTATGACTGGATTGCTTAAAATTAGTTTCACTCATTGATAATCACAATGGTCAGCCATCATTGGTAAATTTTCAATAAGTTACCATTCCTTGATCATCACAAGCAGAAGTCAAGGAAATAAAAATTAAATATTCACTGCTGCTGCTGATTAAAATGCTCCATGTTGAGCACACAACCAGCACCTGACCATTTTGTTTTTTAATTCAGTCATATAGAAGAAATTTGAATGCAGGTGGTCACTGGCACAAAGCAAGCTGGCATGGAGATTTGGAAGGGGAGCCACATCCCACTGCTGGTTTTTAATTTTTTTTACTTCTCACCCCCACCTCCTATATTTTGGGAATGTGTGCAACCTATTGAAGGTAGAACAAAGTTTACTGGCTGAATTACTGGTCTTGCACCTTATTATTACCACATTTTACCACGTTTTTATGAACTCACTTTCTTGTCTGTCTGTTTGTCCGGATCAAATTTTGAAACTCAAATTTCACTCACTTCCCGACTAGCTAGCAAGCTGAAACTTTCAGGATAGCTTAGAAACTGATGACAATGCAATCTTTTGTGAAAAAATTAATTCTAAGAATATTTTTTAAAAAGAATAAAATAATTATAGTAGATTTCTATAATAAAACTTTGAGCAGGTTTTCCTTGGCCCCAAGAAAAAAACCCATGGTGAACTGAATTGGTTGCAGAGGTCCGAGTTCAATCCCACCCCCTGGAACATTTTTTTTTTCTAATTAATTAACACGTTTTTTTTTATTAATTAACACGTTTTATTAACTCGCTTTCTTGTCTGTTTGTTTGTCCGGATCCAATTTTGCAACTCAAATTTTGCTCACTTCCCGACTAGCTAGCAAGCTGAAACTTTCAGGATAGCTTAGAAACTGATGACAATGCAATCTTTTGTGAAAAAATTAATTTTAAGAATATTTTTTAAAAAGAATAAAATAATTATAGTAGATTTCTATAATAAAACTTTGAGCAGGTTTTCCTTGGCCCCAAGAAAAAAACCCATGGTGAACTGAATTGGTTGCAGAGGTCCGAGTTCAATCCCACCCCCTGGAACATTTTTTTTTCAAATTAATTAACACGTTTTTATTAACTCACTTTCTTGTCTGTTTGTTTGTCCGGATCAAATTTTGAAACTCAAATTTCACTCACTTCCCGACTAGCTATCAAGCTGAAACTTTCAGGATAGCCTAGAAACTGATGACAATGCAATCTTTTGTGAAAAAATTAATTTTAAGAATATTTTTTAAAAAGAATAAAATAATTATAGTAGATTAAAAAATTAATCTAAAAAACCACGTTTTCAAAAAGCAAAAAATAACCTTAAACGTGGTGCGCATGGAGATTGTTGGGAAGAAGTGAAATACAAATGAAATAGATGCGCACCAGGTTTAAGGTTATTTTTTGCTTTTTGAAAACGTGGTTTTTTAGATTAATTTTTTAATCTACTAAATTTTTTTGTGCTTTTTAGTCTTACTTAAAAAATGTGGTTTTTTAGATTAATTTTTTAATCTACTATAATTATTTATCCCTAAAAACAGCCCTGGAGAACTATAGTTTTTTGTGGAAGGAGTTGCCTGACACTTTTTTTTTAAGTT
This sequence comes from Notodromas monacha, assembly GCA_905338405.1. NCBI lineage: Eukaryota > Metazoa > Arthropoda > Ostracoda > Podocopida > Cyprididae > Notodromas > Notodromas monacha. The sequence goes on along the minus strand of CAJPEX010000048.1, from coordinate 158,723 downwards.
TTCATTCATATGTATTTTGTGACAATAAAACTATATACCATTTAAAAGGGAATTCAACAAACCTTAATTTGGTGCTTTTTCATCACTGCAGCATGATTTACTGCCAAGATATTTCAAGTCAAAAATTGGTACACTTTTTTTCTAGTCAACCCTGTATATCTAAGCGTTCCCTTCAGAATTCTTGAAATTTACTCGTAATTAATTACAAGGGTTGCTGCCATTATTTGATCATCAATTCCGCCATTTTCACAAACGGCCGCCAGCACTTGGGATGAGAATGTGGCGCTGTTAATGCAAATGGCGAAATAACTGTACTTTGGAAGACATGGAGGCAATCCTTGGATTTAATGTAACCGAAATTTTGAAGGTCAAGCTGGGCTACACCCAAAAAAAAAATCTGCGAGATGGGTGCCTCAGATTTCGATGAGTGCAGAGCAGGAAAACTGCCAGGGGTGACTTTTGCACACACGAAAATTACGAAAAATAGGTCAAACGGGGCTGAATATTTTTTTTCTTGTTCAAAACAATGTCTTTTTCTGATGGATATTTTTTTCGCTCGATCATCTGCTCTCACAATTTCTATTTCGAAAAACTTTGGTAAGACCCCTCGTATATGATCAGAATATTGAAAGAGGACAAAAAAGAGGCTCTTCATGCACCTGTGAAGAAACGCCCTTCACATTTTTTCTTTCTCACAATGTTCACCTCTTTTTGCAGGGCATAACTTTGTACATTTCCAATGTAAAAATGACTGTATAAAAATTATTATGCATCCTCTGATGTTGCAAAGTTTTGGGATCGTTTTTATTTTTAGTACAAATTTTCAATTTACTGCATGATGATGAGTGCACACTTTCCAGATATGACCAGAGTTCTCTTCCTAAGTCACAGGGTGCTAAGATTTGTGTCAGCCCAGCTAAAATTGAACTGTATTATTTGTTTTAACCAATATCTGAAAAGTAGAAAAAAACATCAATTGAAAATTACAAAATTTCAATTTTTAGCTGGCCTGAAAATTTTCCACATTCTGTGACATGGGTAACCTCTGACCGTACCTGGAAAGTTCTCACGCATCATCATGCAGTACATTGAAAATGTTTACTAAAAATCCCGAACAAAATCCAAAAACCTTACATCATGAGCTGAATCCCACCTTTTTCTTACAGTCATACATATCTAGAAATATCTAGGATGAAGCCCAAGTGTGCCAACCCTCGTATATTTGAAAACACGGCACATATTGTACTTGGAATTACAATGACACCCTTCAAGTAAAGGGTTGATGAAATTTTCTGTCGATTGACATATTGACGTAATGGCAAAAAACTGCGTTATGATTAACACTTATCTTTGGAGAAAATACCCCAGGATGTTTTCTTCACGTACGCACACGCACTTTGAGTTCTAGGTTTCCTGTCTTCAGTTTTAATTACTGTGCACATTTAGGCAATGGTTGAAATTAGAATTACAGTTTGATACTTGGATTGCCCAGGTGGGGAGTATTTCTTGCGGTAATCACACAACTAGTGCACATGGATACTCCGGGGTTACAATTGCAGATACCACGTTATATCCCCAGGGTTATGCAGGTGTAGCCCAAGTGCATCAAGCACACGCCTATATGGTGTACATTCGGGATGCAAATGTTTAAAATAAATATTTTGAGGCACTTCAAGTGCCCAGCAGAGATTTATGTGGGTTTACTTGTGTTACGAAAGTGTGGAATAATTATTTCTCCATTCAGGTGGTGCACTTTCGTTACCAGCACTCCAAGAGGAGCTGTAATATTTATTTGAGTACCAAACGCAGTATAAGGCGCGCATCGGAGTTTTTCAGTCAAAATGTTTTTTATAAAAGTATATCCACCATAGAAAGATCGACGCGCGTCTCACTTTTAGTGACTGCTGATACTATACGTTTTACAAAAAAAAGAATGACACCCAAATTTTGATTGAGATATGATCTGATCATGAATCTAACTATAATTCCACCTACGGTATTCCCATTGAAGTAAATTTTTCGATTGAAATTGGTCCTATATTGTACATTTGAAACTAAAACAATCCACACCGAATGACCTAAACTCCTAAAACTTTTAAAAAATGTACACAGGATACCCCTCTACTATGATTCCCTCGCACCCCTTTTTCCTTCTCAATTTTGAGGAAAGAAGTGCGCGCGGTACTGGAGTTATGGAGTAAATACGGCATTCAAATTAATTCACAAAGCTCTTGGCACTTGTTCATTCTGAAGTGCACCCTGATGCTTATGATGAGTCACTGCAGAAAGTAAAAAGTCGCACGTAAATTTGAAGACATGTACAGTATATTATAAAAAGAACTCACCCGCCCCCGTTGATCTAGCGTTGATCATCCGGTGATCCGCAGAAGAAACAAGCGTCACAGTTACAGGGCTCTTATGCACAACCCTGGTCCCGTTGGCCACGTCACCTTCCGGCAGAAGCACATCACGCTTGTTGTTGTTGGTGGCGTTACTTCCCGGGGTTTTGACAGTCGTGCTCGTCGTTGTCGTCACTACCACGATTGGCACTTCCACAACTGGATCCACTCGGGACTCTGGCAAGGAGTCCAGCAACTCGGATGACAATCGAACGAACTTGTTCGACTGTTTCGTGTCACCATTGGCGCTAATATTGATATCATTGTCCTGCACACGCGAGAATTCACCTTCCGAACTTCGCGTCGGACGCGGAGAAACTGACGCGTTAGGAGGTGACCGATCTTCCATTTCAAATGGTAGGGTTGATAGGGGTACACGCCGTAATTAACATACCTCGCCGGTACGATAAGGTACCATTGAATTATCTTCCTGAAAGTTCTAAACATTATTTGCACAGGGTGGGATTATTTGGTACATACAGAGAAGACCTTGAAAAGTTCAATTTTAGTTCTCCACAATAGAAAGCCCTGATACTGTATGCTCTTATATACTCAGTATATGATGGTAATTATCATGAGCCAGTCAAGCACGTAACTACTAAATCGTTCCCATTTGATTGCTTTGCTTAAATTTTTGCATTCCTCTTTCATTTTTGGAATCCAGGAAAATGTGCATCTAGGTTTCTGCTGTTTGCGTGCGGTACTTTTTTTCATGCATGACCTTCAGCTGGATGATATAGCCACAGGTATATATATAAGTATGTAGGAAAGTAATTTGAGTTAAAAATGTAATCCCTTGCAAACAAAATCATGTTTTTCAAATGCATCAGTATCCTGCAAACATACATAGTGCAACCCTTGGATTTCGTTGAACTTCAATTTATTAAAGACTCTGCTGGCCCCTGTCTTGATTATGAAATAGTACGTACAGTGATTGAAAAATATCATTACTGTACAATCAAACTCCATTATATAAGATGCTCCACAATAAATCAGCTGCAACCAATTGAAATTTCCAATTAATTTCGGAAAGAAAATATTTTCTAATAATAATATTAATTAAAAACCCCATATGAAAGATATGCCAGCACCTGCTAAAATTATGGACAGCTTCAATGTGCTGCTTCTGCCGATTAATTTTGTCTTCGTTACCCTGACAACATGAGTCTAGTCTTGAGGTCTTTACGAAAAAAAAATAGTCACGTGCAAATAATTAAAATAACGCTTAGAACTATTATTTATATATAGATCTGGGGACATTGAGATCTATAAATATAGGCATAATTCATGTATCCCAGGTATACTTTGATTATTTTCTAAGAGTGATTGTGTTTCATATTGAATTAGATTTTCGGCTGTTTTTTGATACCCCACACTTATAAAACAATCAATTCAATTCCCCCCCCCCCCCCCCGAAACCGCACAAACCTAAAAAAGATGGTGGCGGCTTACGCATGTAGATTTTTGACTGCTTTACTGTTGATTACTTGCTGTGTATACATCCTTATTTGAAGCGAAGACGTTTCACGTGTGATAATTTTTTACCGGAGAACGTCAACAACCGAGTTCCACCCAGTGCTGTGTGTTCGAATGACTTTTCAAAACGAACCTCGACAGATATGCGGTATGTACGTATTTGCGAGGAAGTTAGCTGAACTCACGTGTCGTGTCTTAAACGCGTGATGATGGAAAGATACTCCGCGTGCACTGAACAATTGAGATACGCGGAGTCGCGTCAAGGAAAGTGAAGTTCCCTCCAGCATCAGCATAACCTAGCATGATCTCAATCCACTGGAGTCGCGGTCGACACTGACGCGTTTGACGATTCGCAAATCCCCGCATTCAAGTGCGAAACCCCGGAATCCGCGTCGCGTGGCACGAAATATGGCGCATGTATAAACGCGGATGCACGATCTTATTGCGTTCGCATGCGGAATGCACAAGTACATACGAGAACATGGCATGGAAGGAACGCAACACGCACGTACCGCGGGGGCGGTATATAGGAATTCCATGAAGCAAAGCCTGGGGTGCGTGTCGACACCGACGACGCCAGCATCATACTGGAGAGCTTTTAGGCCTTCCTTTCGGGAGACTCCCTTCTTGGTGATGTAGCTCCTCCATGGACTTTTATTCTTCGTTCCCTTCAACTCCACGTCGGAAGTACGGATATCCCCGGCAGCAGGAGAGAGAATCGAGTAAAAGAAATGAGGTCTTACTGAGGTAAGGCGGGTGCATATATATGAGCTCGATAAATATTAGTCTTGAGTTTCTCTGTGCAGTACGTAGCTGATTCCTCGCAGATCAGACCTCATGCAGGATTCCACTGCCGAACGTCGTACCATTTGAGATGAAAAGATCGTCATTTTTTCGTAAGGGACTTATTTTTGCCCTTCGAAGCTCGTCTGCGTCGATTTAGTGCGAATATTCCGTGCAGGAGGTGGAATCGAGTTATATAAAGAATGAGGTCTTGAGGTAAGGGTGCATATATGAGCTCAAATATTAGTTTTGAGCTTCTCTGTACAGTACGGGTATGATGATGGTTCCTCTTTTGCAGATCGAATCTCATGCAGGATTCCAGCACCATACCGAACCATTTCGACATTTTGACTGAAAGATCCTCGTTTTCAAGGGAACTTCATGCCCCCGAAACTCCGCGTCTGAATTGCTGTGTATATGGATATCCCCGCATCCGAAGATGGAATCGAGTAAAAGAATTAGGTATTGAGGTACAAAATGTAAGGGCCGCGTGCATGATGAGCTCAAATATTAGTCCTGAATTTCTCCGTACATGCATGCAGTACGTAGCTAAATGGGAAGGACACACCTCGCCTCGAAATGCAGGCATCATCAGAAATCGAGAAGAAAGGAACATGATTGCATGACCATATGCACAGCACTGCTGACGAGTACAGTACTGCACTTCTCTCAGCATCACGGGGTGAAGGAGGAAGAAATATTTCATTTAAACCGCATGGGATATTTTCCACGGAACTTCAGGTTATCGGTGGGCGGTTTCCCTCGTCTTCGTCGAAACATAGCAGGTATACATTTACTGTACTGTAGAATAAGAACGAAGGGTCCTTACACTAAAAACATCTGTTCCACAAATGGTTTCTCTTTCCACTTTTTTCTATTTTTGTGCGAATATATATTGGTAGATGCATACAGCATAAATATACACACGATGTGGGCTGCTGCTGATGTTGGCAGTTGGATACACCGGAGCTCAAGGACCCCGTGGCATTGGGATGTGCCTGGGCATACTGAGGCAATAAGAAACCCCAGGCCCCGCTGAGCAAATTAGCATGAAACACCTACGGAATCCGGCGCACACACAGCCGAGAAGAGGAAATACACACCCCGGGAGAGGAATTCTTCTACACTCCCGTTCGCACCACTCGGCACTGAGTGAACCTATACACGATATAATATATATATATACAGTATATATATACATCTGGCACTCTTTTTCGTCAAGATTAAACGGAAAGGTGCGTAACTTGATAAACGGCGAGATAAAAGTTTTTTGCGCGGAGCGGATTTGTGCAGTTACGTGTGTATATTCGAGTACAGTATAACATTGAGTGTTGATGTATATATAACACAAGAAAACCTTTATTTGACGAATTCATTATTGGGACATGGAAAACCATGGTGTCACTTATAACGATATGAAAAATGATAATAGTTGTGGGACCCCGCGTATCAAAACTAATTATAATTCCTCAATGCACTTAATTGGGCAGATTTTTGTTTTGTTTTGGACATTCAATGTAAAAGACCATTACAAACATTAAACACTGTATTTTCTTATGGTTTTCAGCAGAAATGCAATTGCAAAAATGTTGCCCAGTTTGTGCTGTGAACTGTCTATAACTTCCAAACATTTGGGAGACAATATAAAAAGAGAAATTATATGCTTTTCTTTTGCCATTTTCCTGGATTTTTAATTTCGAAGTTTCAGCCCAAAACTTATTGAAATTTTGCGTATTTTTTACCGAGCATTTTTGTGAACCTTTTATGTTCGGCTTAATATATGTATAGGTTGATTGCGTTCATGAATCAAAATTATGTTCTATCCAATTTATTGTGATCAATAAATTTCATCCAACTGGGGTAAACATGAGCAGTTCATATGATGTTTATTTTAATCCCAAAGAGTATTCCAGGGTTATTTAGTCCATTCGTACAAGAATAAGTCCATGAACGTCCACCAGCAAAAGTTATTTGTGTAGTGTAAGTACATCTATTGGACATTTACTTATCAAGAAAAGTTTATCATGTCTGTATGGGGGACATATACTGACAGCATAAGCAATGCACTAATTTCATTATGCATGTGGATCACATCCCATTAAGAATACATTGCAGAAATTTTAATTTGTTTCCAAGACTATGAATTATATTGTAAAAATGAAATTCCGCCTAATATAAAATGATTGAAGGTGCACACACACTTCTTCATCCATTCTGCACATAGTTGGCTCAAGTCAGGTAGTGATCTACACTATTCTTGCTTCCATTCAAGTATTTAAGTTTCTTCAAACACTGTATAGGTATTAAATGTAAAGTTTCAAGTCTAAGATCTTCACATGATCATTATCATCTTTAACCAATAAAACATGTACCAAAACTGATGCAATAGGATTGGTACTACAAATCTTGTCATTCAGCAAATTTTATTTGCTTACAACAAAGCTTTTCCAGATATGTACCTGCAATACAGCATGCTAGAAGCTACAATGTTAAAAAAGTTACTTCATAATTTTCCATTACAAGAAAGCTATTTTGCTGGTCCAATGGGCTTCAATGAAAAGATTTTACTGGATTTAATCTGGCCTACAGCTATAGGCATTGAATGAGAGGGGTTGGAAAGCTGAGAAGTACTCCAAATATACATGAAGATAGATTGCAATTCAGAGAATGGCTGGAATTTTACAGTACCATATATTTAGTAAAGTAGCATGCATTTCTTTTTCTAAAAATTAGAAGGAAAAGGGAGGTGAATGTCCCTCATCAAATAATAAGAGTAAATTGTCTTAGGGGTACATTGGATATATTCCACCTACCCTAACTATAGATACAGGTATACATTAATAAAAACATTATTTTGCAGAAAACAATTCAACTAAAAAAGACCTGGTCAATGTCCAACTTGAAGCCACATGTACTCAAGTAAATGCAGTAATTCTAAGTGCATTGCACAACAACAAAATTACACAATTTGATTCATTTTTTTCCTATTTCGTAATGCACAATTTTTGTTGTGCAGATTTTCACAGTACAGTCTTTATGAAATTCAATTGAATTAATGCTCCTTAATCTGAAGTAAAGAATAGTTAGTGATCGGGTTTCGCACCCCATTCTTAGAATTGACATTGGCTGACCTTGATCACGTCACCTTTTCCAATACAGTAGGTAAAAGTACTTTTTTGCTTTCATTTTCTCATCAAGTTTGGAATAAATCTACGCACTCTAATAGAACTTGAAAGCTCGAAAAATAATCCAAACGGAAAACATTCCATTTTCCAACATTGCGATCTTCCTTTTTTATTCACTCAAAAAAAAAACCTCTTGTCGCAAACCGCTTAAAACGTGCTCATGAACTGCAGAAGCAAAAAACCATCGATCAATAAATAAAACTCCCTGTGCATCATCTCCTCCCGAAAAAAAAACAAATCAAACAAAAAAACACCTTTCCTTCAAAGACACCACAACAAAAATAACAGGGAATACCCGGGGCATCATCTCGATGACGGCATCGCCCGGAAACCCAACGGGCCACGCTTCCCTGCTCTAAGCTAACAACTCAATTCCTCTCCCTTTCCCCCACATTTTTCTTTCCAACTTGATCACAGGCCCACCGCGGACTTGACATAGAAAAAAAAGGAAGTAGTGCGGGGAAAAATGTCTCACACCTCCACAAGAAACATCAATTGCCGACTTTTTGTTGTTGAAAATCTCTTGTGCAGAAGAGCGAAATCCAACGACATTCAAGAAATCCCTCACCGAACTTCGTCTTTGGGGAAACAACAGCATCAATTGAAATACTTTCCGAAATAATTCCACTGTTCGCATTCCATTTCTTTCCCTTTTCTTAAAGATGAGCATCAAGAAAACAGACAGAGAGAGTAAAAATCGAATCCCGTTTGGTAATAGTAGAATTTTTTAACTGCCTTTACTGATTTAAACGCAAATCAACGACACGACAAAAATAACTTGCCCTCGACAGTCACAAATGTTTTTTTCCGATTAGTCTACTTCGAAGCTGCAATCAATCGAAACTAGCCTGGATTGATCTCGAGGAATGGAATCTCAACTTTTTGAAAACTGCGAGGATATATAAATCATTGAAAAATATATCCGCGCCCGAGTCGCACTTCATGCAACGAACGTGAAATTTCCGACAAGAAAAAAACAGCACACACAGAGCATGGAAAAAATCACTGACAAATTTCACACACTGACCAAATCATGAGAAAATCCCCACCTCATCAAAACGGCGTCAACAGGATGATTCAGAACATTCATACTTCGTTTCGGGATGTAGCGCATGATTATAAGAAATAATAAGTGGAAAATGTCTCTCATACTTGATGTGTTCTCGTGATTCCACTTCATATGATTGAACAATTTGAAATTTTGTTTTATGTTACAGTACTTCCTCAGAAATATGGCAAATCAATACAACCCTTCTCCTAGTGTGAGACCTATAAGTATAATCAATTACATATGTTAAATGTAACATCAATTCCACAAGAACAAGAGCCACTTGAAATCCATTCAAGGCCAATTCATCTTCTCAACGTTTTTTTCTTTTTTGCAATGCTTCAAAATTTTCTTCACGCGTTGTAAATCAACCATATTGAACTGTTTCATGGGAAGAAAAATGTACAAATACCCTTAAATTGGGGAAACGCATCACTTCAGTGAATACTACTAGAAATGGATAAATAATTCTCAATTTTAACTTACTGCATCTAAAACTATTCCATAGAGAAGACCCAATCTACAAGAGACAGATAACTTCACTGGATACAATTCTAGAAAATGACCCAACTAATAGAATTGTATTCTTACACAACATGATTATAGTTTTAAACTGACGTGTGTTGGCCTCGCACTTAGAATCTTAGTCCTTATTTAACAACCAAGACTGAGTTAAGTTACACTCGCATGTTTGGTCACATGCCGGAAAAGTAACAGTTCCCTGGACACTAGTCTAGGACACGACCGACTAACAGAATTTTATTCTTACTCAACATGGTTATAATTTTTAACTGACGCGTGCGGGGCCTTCCACTTAGAATCTTAGTCCTTGTGCCACTGTTGTGAGTTGAGTTACACTCGCACGGTTGGTCACGCGCTAAAAAAGAAAGTTTACTGAAACCTCGGGAAAATTTCGAATTGAATGCCAGAAAAAAAAAAGGAAAACCAGGCATCACTTCAGCAGTTATTCCGGAACCAGTGCCGATTTTTAAACACCACACCCCGCGGGAAAGCATTAATGCCACTCGATGATCGAGAAAACACCTGGTGAGGATTTAGGGGGGAATAACAAAAAAGGGAGCCCTTATTTCCACACTCTGGACGCGCCATCACAACCCCCGAAACACACGTTGTCTTGTTTCACGGCATGCTCAACGTGCTTCAAGTCACCCGTCCAAATACGCACACGACACAGAGTGTTGAAGGTACAACGGGAGAAAGAGATGGAGAAAAGATGCAAAAACTTGTCCTGCTTTCCTTTTACACATACACGCACACACACCGGAAACACCCAGCTTCCACCCTAGTCCACTTTGACAACGCTGTAGATCTTGCGGACGAACCAGAAACAAGCCAGGAATCCGATCGTGCCTGAAATGACAAAACAATGATTCAGGTGGTGAGTTTTTGGTTAAGGCACGCATCTGGGATCCTTGGGAGCTATACCACCGTCAGTCGGTGGTTCTGTTCGTCCACTTTCAATTTTTCACGCCAAGAAATTTTTTCCGGGCGATGCATGTGAATTTCACTCAACAAATCTTCAACCAAGGGACACATGAACACGTTCGACATTACTGTTTTTTGCTTCCGAAAAATAATAAATGAAGTAAAAATTGTGTTACAACAAACTCCCAGGGACCTGAGAAAAAAATTCTTTATAACACAAAATTTGTTATGATGAGATTCTTTGAGCATGCAGGACTGAAATTTTAAGGGAAATGGGTAAAAAAAAAATGCTTTGACGCACTGTACTGTGAAGAATTGCCATCATTTCCCAATTCTTCAGATGAAATAATACTGAAAATTCCATGCATAAAATATTGTACAACTCCCTTACTCAGACCTTCCCTTCCTTAGATTTCCTGAAAATAGACTGATCTTACTGAAGTATAAGCTGGAATAAGAAGAAAATACTGTACATGTTCGAGAAGAACATTTATTCAATCACAACTGTACGTTCCCTAAACTTGAGCAGTATCTCTTCCAACATACTTGAAAACGTGAACCATTTCTGACCTCTAAAAAATGAAGATGCATTTTCATCAGAGCTTCACGCTCACTGCAATGCTAAATTTTTGCAAAAAATAATTTGCATTTACATATTTTGAAGGTTTTTCAATCACGCACAAGTTGAGTTTTCCCATACTATGCCACATAGTTAAATTTTTGCACGCCCAAATTGCTCATGCACNCAAATGTTTTTTTCCGATTAGTCTACTTCGAAGCTGCAATCAATCGAAACTAGCCTGGATTGATCTCGAGGAATGGAATCTCAACTTTTTGAAAACTGCGAGGATATATAAATCATTGAAAAATATATCCGCGCCCGAGTCGCACTTCATGCAACGAACGTGAAATTTCCGACAAGAAAAAAACAGCACACACAGAGCATGGAAAAAATCACTGACAAATTTCACACACTGACCAAATCATGAGAAAATCCCCACCTCATCAAAACGGCGTCAACAGGATGATTCAGAACATTCATACTTCGTTTCGGGATGTAGCGCATGATTATAAGAAATAATAAGTGGAAAATGTCTCTCATACTTGATGTGTTCTCGTGATTCCACTTCATATGATTGAACAATTTGAAATTTTGTTTTATGTTACAGTACTTCCTCAGAAATATGGCAAATCAATACAACCCTTCTCCTAGTGTGAGACCTATAAGTATAATCAATTACATATGTTAAATGTAACATCAATTCCACAAGAACAAGAGCCACTTGAAATCCATTCAAGGCCAATTCATCTTCTCAACAACGGTTTTTTTCTTTTTTGCAATGCTTCAAAATTTTCTTCACGCGTTGTAAATCAACCATATTGAACTGTTTCATGGGAAGAAAAATGTACAAATACCCTTAAATTGGGGAAACGCATCACTTCAGTGAATACTACTAGAAATGGATAAATAATTCTCAATTTTAACTTACTGCATCTAAAACTATTCCATAGAGAAGACCCAATCTACAAGAGACAGATAACTTCACTGGATACAATTCTAGAAAATGACCAACTAATAGAATTGTATTCTTACACAACATGATTATAGTTTTAAACTGACGTGTGTTGGCCTCGCACTTAGAATCTTAGTCCTTATTTAACAACTAAGACTGAGTTAAGTTACACTCGCATGTTTGGTCACATGCCGGAAAAGGAACAGTTCCCTGGACACTAGCCTAGGACATGACCGACTAACAGAATTTTATTCTTACACAACACGGTTATAATTTTCAACTGACGCATGCGGGCCTTCCACTAAGAATCTTAGTCCTTGTGCCACTGATTCGAGTTACACTCGCACGGTTGGTCACGCGCTAAAACAGAAACAGTTCACTGAAACCTCGGGAAAATTTCGAATTGAATGCCAAAAAAAAGGAAAACCAGGCATCACTTCAGCAGTTATTCCGGAACCGGTGCCGATTTTTAAACACCACACCCCGCGGGAAAGCATTAATGCCACTCGATGATCGAGAAAACACCTGGTGAGGATTTAGGGGGAATAACAAAAAAGGGAGCCCTTATTTCCGCACTCTGGACGCGCCATCACAACCCCCGAAACACACGTTGTCTTGTTTCACGGCATGCTCAACGTGCTTCAAGTCACCCGTCCAAATACGCACACGACACAGAGTGTTGAAGGTACAACGGGAGAAAGAGATGGAGAAAAGATGCAAAAACTTGTCCTGCTTTCCTTTTACACATACACGCACACACACCGGAAACGCCCAGCTTCCACCCTAGTCCACTTTGACAACGCTGTAGATCTTGCGGACGAACCAGAAACAAGCCAGGAATCCGATCGTGCCTGAAATGACAAAACAATGATTCCGGTGGTGAGTTTTTGGTTAAAGCACGCATCTGCGCGATCCTTGGGAGCTATACCACCGTCAGTCGGTGGTTCTGTTCGTCCACTTTCAATTTTTCACGCCAAGAAATTTTCCGGGCGATGCATGTGAATTTCACTCAACAAATCTTCAACCAAGGGACACATGAACACGTTCGACACAACTGATTTTTGCTTCCGAAAAATAATAAATAAAGTAAAAATCGTGTTACAACAAACTCCCTGGGACCTGAGAAAAAATTTCTTTATAACACAAAATTTGTTATGAGATTCTTTGAGCATGTGGGACTGAAATTTTATGGGAAATGGGTAAAACAAAAAAAAAAAAGCTTTGACGCACTGTACTGTGAAGAATTGCCATCATTTCCAACTTCTTCTGATAAAATGCTACTGAAAATTCCATGCATAAAATATTGTACAACTCCCTTACTCAGAACTTCCCTTCCTTAGATTTCCTGAAAATATACTGATCTTACTGAAGTATGAGCTGGAATAAGAAGAAAATACTGTACATGTTTGAGAAGAACATTTATTCAATCACAACTGTACGTTCCCTAAACTTGAGCAGTATCTCTTCCAACATACTTGAAAACGTGAACCATTTCTGACCTCTAAAAAATGAAGATGCATTTTTATCAGAGCTTCACGCTTACTGCGATGCTAAATTTTTGCAAAAAATAATTTGCATTTACATATTTTGAAGGTTTTTCAATCACGCACAAGTTGAGTTTTCCCATACTATGCCACATAGTTAAATTTTTGCACGCCCAAATTGCTCATGCACACGTAATCAATGCAAAAAATTCTTCATACTGAGATCATAGAGGAAAATTAGTTCGTTTTAACAAAACTTTCATAATATTCTCACTACTGAGAAACTGCCGGGACCAACATGAAAATTCGTTATAACAAGATGCGTTGTAACGGGACTTTACTGTACTGTACATCCAAGTTGGCAGACAAGAGATTCTCTCCACAGCAATGATTCTCTGTAATACCTTAAAGTAATGTAAAAGCAGTTCCTCTAAATGTCTAAAACAAGTTTCTCGCTAAAAAAAAAAATTTGTTCTTTGTCGTCTTGCAATGAATTTTGATACAGACCTCAAGTAATGTCTACGCCGTAAATTATGCTGACGAATGTTCTTGTGGAGGTAGGTAATACTGTACTTCAATTTACTCACTTCGCAAATTTCGCATCAATTAATTCAATTAACTTAATGGAATCCTAATGTATACGAGGATTCGAATTTAAAACTTGCGAATGCAGTACAAGAACAACCTTCGCAAATTACGTTTGTTTCATATAGTTACGAAAACTCAAATTTCTAATGAGTAGTCTCCCGTAACCTAAGCTACTAGTTTTCAGTTATTTAATTAAATGTAATGTATCTTCGTATAAACTAGTCCTGAAGATTTGGTTACCATAAAGGTTGGTGATCGTAGACCGTCCACCATGACCAGCTTTCATGTTGTTAAAATATGGAGACACAGAAAAATTCACCATGTCTTGAAACCATAACAATTGATGACATTTTTGGGAAGTGCTGTTGCAAAAATTAAATAGCTTCCTTAAATTGACACGCCAAAATCAGAGAACCCAAATTCTCAGTAAAAACTCTTCTTTCATTCCATCTCTGTGAGAACCTTGGAAGACCTTTGTTCTAACGTTTCTTTCTAAACCTTCAAGGCTGCATTTTATTGCTAAAATCCTGTTGCTGTTTTTTGCCCTTGGACAGTTTTCCTGTTTTCCCAAATTGGCAAAAATCATTAATTCCAATTTGAGCATTTGCTTGTGTTGTTTCTTGTTGATCTGCGCAAAATCGTTGCTTTTTGTACTTGCGCATCTAAAACCAGAATTACAACAACCTTAAAATAGGGTGATTCTTTACCCCGGCCGCAGCCTGACCAAATTTGTGCGTTTTATTCAAATATTTCTACTCAATTTTAAAATTCTCTATTTGTCTAGATAATATTCTTGACAAGTGCTGATCTCATCACGTGAACAAGAAACGTCTAAAATCTCCAGATCTAGAAAAAATGCATGCACTCACCAGTGAGGAGCAGGAACAGAAACACAATAATTACTCATCAGAGGGCATTGGATTCGATGATCAAAAGTCAATAAATTAATTTACATTACATAGAAGCATATTTGATCAGGACTTCTAAACCAATGGTATTTCCAACCACTAGCATCTGGCAGGTGGTACTCCAGCTTTCGTGTCGTTAAAATATGGAGACACACAAAAATTCACCATGTCTTAAAACCGAAACGATTGATGACATCTTTGGGAAGTGCTGTTGCAAAAACTATATAGCTTCCTCAAATTGACACGCCAAAATCAGAGAACCTGAATTCTCAGTAAAAACTCTTCTTTCATTCCATCTCTGTGAGAATCTTGGAAGACCTTTGTTCTAACGTTTCTTTCTAAACCTTCAAGGCTGCATTTTATTGCTAAAATCCTGTTGCTGTTTTTTGTCCTTGAAGGAAAGTTTTCCTGTTTTCCCAAATTGGCAAAAATCATTAATTCTGATTCGAGCATTTGAGTGTGTTGTTTCTTGTTGATCTGCACAAAATTGTTGCTTTTTGTACTTGCGCATCCAAAACCAGAATTACAACAACCTTAAAATAGGGTGATTCACTGATTCTTCACCCCAGCCTGACCAAATTTGTGTGTTTTATTCAAATATTTCTACTCAATTTTAAAGTTCTTTATTTGTCTAGATAATATTCTTGACAAGTGCTGATCTCATCACGTGAACAAGAAACGTCTAAAATCTCCAGATCTAGAAAAAATGCATGCACTCACCAGTGAGGAGCAGGAACAGAAACACAATAATGAAAGTGTAGCCGAAATACAAGAAGGTGGACGTTGAATCCTTGATATCCAGCTTGGTAACGAAGAAGTGGATGCAGTAGAGGAACAAATACAGAGCCGTGCATCCCGAGGTCAGGAAACTTCTCCACCACCAACGGTAGTCCTGCAAAACAAATCCAAAACTTGACACACTCGGGACGTATCCTGGATTATATTTTTGGGGGGAACTTTTTCAAGAAAATCCGAGATTTTTTTTTTTGAAAATATGCCTAACCGTTGAAACAACGATTGTAGGAGGATAACAATTTCCCTTATAGCGAAGTTCGTGATGAAAAGGAAGGGCTTGCAGATAAATCAACAGCAGGCTTGTCAACATCATACAATTCCGCTTTTATATAAAATAATCCAACAACTTTTGTAACAAGAGTCTAGCTGGATTTGCGAAAGATTTACGGAAAATCTCAATCGATAAACGATTTTGAACAAAATCCATATTTCACCTTCGCTTTCAAGTAAATCGAGACCTTCTCTTGAATTATTCGTTTCTATAAATATAAAAACAGCAAATACATTAATATTTTCACTTTATCAACGGACTACAGATCTGCAAAGAAATATATTCAACTATTACCTGACGTTTATTAAAATGACGTACTGCGATCTGTTCATCCGAAACTAAGTTTTGGCCGGGTTTGTCAAAATACTTTCGTCGCAATGGTCAATGAAATTTGAATTATTTTCAACATTAAAAATTATTTCACGTGGAAAGCATGAAAACTAGCTTTGCTACTTTTTATTCATGATCTACATTAGATAGACAAGCGTCACCGAGTTTTTTACACAGCATTTCAAAGATTCAAAGAATAATTGAAAAGATTTAGTAAATACATTAACTTTTTTTACAACAATAAATCCCATTTCAAAAATATAAAAGTTGGTTTGTAAAAGATGATTAACAGCCACTTGTCTTCATCAGAGGCAGATAGCATTTTTTAAATTTTGCTTTTCAATCCTTTATTGGTTTTAAATACATTTTTCAGCCACTGATCAGCTACAGAAGGAAACAAGAAAAACACCTGGATCACAGTGAATGTCCTCCACTGAAGTGCACTGAAGTGAAGTTTAATTGATCTAGAGCAGCTGAATGCGCACTTGCACGCTTTACAACTTTGGGTGTTACATGGTAAACTTCACTTCAGTGGAGGGCATTCACTGTGATTCAAGTCTTTTTCTTGTTTCCTTCTGTAGCTGAATAGTGGATGAAAACTTTATTAGACACCAATGAAGAATGAAAAGCAATAAAAAAAATTGCATCCTCCTCAGATGACGGCGAGTGACAGTTTATCATCTTTTACAAACCAACCCTCGCAGCTTGCAAAAAATCCTTGTTCAGGTTCCTGCCCAATAAAAACTATTCTTAAGACTCATTAAAGAATATTCTGTCACAAAGAAGCTATTTTCCTGGTCCCAATGTACCAACGAAATGTTACTACACAGATATCAAATCCTTCTTGGAATACAAACCTCAGCACAGAGATGGAAATAGCAAAGTAAAATGGCCGTTTCCGAGCACGTGATAACCAAGATGATGAAAACCAGGAACAAGAAGCCGAACATGTAAAACAGCTGGCTTGACCTGCAAAATGAATAAATCATCAAATAATTGTTCTTCGAAGATTAGATTTGAGAAAAAGTTCCACACTCACCACAATGATGTGAGAATGAAATAAAGTTGGATGAAAATGCACCCAAATGGCAAAATGCCGCCCATAACGATGCCTGGCACCGGACGTGTGTACGCACTCTGTTCTGGAATCTGTCTCGGTATCTGATTCGTCCGTACCGGATATTCCAATGACTGAAAAGAATGCAAAATAAATTATCATTAAAAAAAACGGAAAGACCTACGCTTTGGTCTTGATCGACATCTGCTTTCCAAGAATCATCTCCTGATGTTCACATGGAATACATCTACGGTGATAAAAGCTAACGACTGAAAAACCGGGTCTCAGAATTTCAAGAATTTTCATAATAAATTCGTTCCTTCGAAGAAGACACAGTTTCGCTCAAAATTATCAAAAAACGAAAAATCCTACGCTCTTGACTCAATCGGCGTCTGCCAGAGATTCAAGAATCATAGTACAGTATGATGTTCAAATCAAATACATCTCCGACACTAAAAGCCAACACCTGAAAAACCAGCTCTCAGAATCTGAAGAATATTCGTAATAAATTCGTTCTTTCGAACAAGACTAAATTTTGCCCAGATATTTCCTCCGTCATTGAAAGTAATACTCACACGTCGTCGAAAGCCAAAATAAGCTCCAACGAAAGTCAATGGCACGGAAATTCCGAACCACAGCGAAAGCAACGCCAAGAGAGTAGTGAACGGAACAGCAGCCGAGCTATCCATGACCCAGAATACCAAGTTGAGGATGAAGAAAACTCCGAAAACAATCCTGTAAACAAAAGAATAGGATCAACGTCAATTTTGTTCACATTTTTAAAAATATATTTTCTTGTGGTCTACGATTATAATTTCGGTGAGTTTCGTAGGCAACTTGAAAAAGCAGGGCATGAAACACTCTTTCTGAATGGACCTGAACTGCAGGCAACATTTATAGAAAAACATATCTTTTACGCAAAAAAATAAAATAGAATACCTCGGAATGTTCGGATGGTCCGAAAGATCAATCACATTTCACCTTGACAACTTGTTTGACATTATTCTCATACCAAGATTCCTCAAGTATTCGAATAAAATCGCCACCATTTTTATCCCTTTTCTGGCGCATGTTCAGTCAAATAATCCTTCATAAATATTTCATAAAAAAAAGAAAACATTCGATGGTGACCGAAACGTAATCGCGGTCTGCAAAAAATAAAAATATAAGTTAGCGTACTCAGCATTGCCCAAAAGTACCATTTTTATGTTCAGTTTGCTTTCAATGTGAGACATTTACATAAAATAAAGATAGATACTTTACCCTGGACAGAGCATCGCAGTCAGCAACACGTTGGACTTCCATTTTTCCCCGCCAAAGCTCTTGTAAAGTCGGGCAGACACGTAGCCCGCGGGTGTACCCAAGCACACGTACAATACCAGGGCACAAGTCATCAATGATCCTCGATTCGCAGGGCTCAGGAATCCCAAGCACGCGAACACTAACAATATACGAACAAAAAATAGGAACGTAGACGTTAAACGAGAAAGAAAAATAACAGTTGGAAACTACAACAGAAGTCAAGCTCAAAAAATCGTTGTAGAGAGAGTCGACCTGCATTATTTTCACGTGATCATATGCTTTTTAACCAAGAGAAGGGACGAAAAAAGCCTTATGAACGTACCAAATTTGCATTCAGCCGTACTTAAATAATAATACTGTAATAAAAATTTATTATTTTTGTTATTTACTAAAAGAATCAAATTTACTTAAATCTTCAGAGCTTTGTGAAGTTTCAAGAGGTCGTAGAATTGAAACGAAGATTACTCGTTTTACTTTTCGCCGCATCTTCGCCTCTCAAAACTGCAAAAACTTGTGCCTGAGCTTTTGTGTAACAGATCTTTATGACACTTACAAAAAGGAAATGTACGAACGAACTGAAATGGAATTTTCAAAATTTTCGCTCAACAAAAACACAAGCTTCGAAAAAGCTTCTTTTTATTTGAGGAAAATGTCCCTACACCTAATATAATCAATACGCTTAATTTCAAAGATGGTCAATGTCCTCCCCACCAACTTCATTAAAACCTTACAAATTATGAAATTGTGATTCAGGGGAACGCTGACAATCACGATCTGCTGGAATCGCTGAAGAGTTGTTCGAACCGTCAAGCTCTTGAATCAGAATCTACTAAACCTCATAAACGCGCCATGAATTCAAAAAGCACCAACTCATTCGGAAGTTCATCAAATTACCCAAGGTGATGAGCGTCATCAGGAAAACTTGGACACCAGACCCGACCCAGACTGCCAACAGCATTCCTTTCCTGGGCGGCCGGAAAACGTCGCCATGCACCAACTTCCACCCGAATTCTTCCTGGGCGTCGTCACTGCTGCCGCCAGCGTCCAATTGATTGTACCTCGCAATGTCCTTGTGCAGCGTTTTCAGCATGATCATCGCCACCATTCCAGACAGGAATAGGACGATCACGAGGCTGTTGAGAATTGAGAACCACTGGATGTTCGAATCCGGTCCAGACTCGAGCAGGTGATCCCAACGAGAGCCCCACTTCGTCGTGTTGTTCTCCTGTGAATTGATAACATTCAACAATTACACAGAAAATACGTGAAAATTGTAAAAAAAAACCCTTCAACTACGTTCGTCGACTTCGGTGAAGAATTTTTGTTATGTTACATAGAAAATCAGATTTGGCGAATTTTTTCATTTACAAAAATGAATCCAGTCCGACCAAGTTCGTTTGATTTACGATCGCATCAACTAGGTTGTCATTGATTTCAGGCGACACCTGCCTGAATTTCCAGGAACTAAGGCTAGTCATTCAAGTACACGTGGACTCTCTCTACAAAGATCTTGCTATGTAAAATCATTTTTACGTGTTCCCATAGGATTCTATTCAGTCTTACAGGGGTTCTCTACAGCGAATATTTTTCTGGTCCCTTGAATTTTGTCGCGGAGAGAGTCCACCCGTAACAGGAAATATTTCCTGGTAACCCAGAGGCCTCACCAACGATACAAAGGAAAAATGATCACGAATGCGAAAAATTAAAAAGAAAATTTTCCGGCGAAAAATGATTTAGTCGAATCTTCGCGATGCGCTCCACAATAAAAACGTAGCGATTCAACGAAATTCTCACCACAAATGTAACGGAATATGTGTATGGGATTTGAATCTTCTCATTGCTCCCCAACTGTTTTCCACTGATCTGCAGCATGGACGTTGACTTGCCGCATTGCGTACTAGACCTCGGGTAAACTTTCACAGCTAGAATAGAACAAGGGAATATTTCATTTAATTCAAAAACAGTCACAAAATTCACGAATCGATTTTTCTCATTTCACCTTTCGAAAATTCGGGAATGGATGGATAGTTGTTAAACGCAAAATAATTCCAATTACTACAGTTGTCAACAACTGCGCAGTTATTCGAATGATGGATAAAATGATTTTCAATTCAACCCAATGCGACATCATTCTTCCTCTTTCGTCAGTTCGAATTTTGATCTGAACTTGAATTTAAGGAGCAAAAGAGATGAAGCGTCTGGCAATTTTTCTCCATTATTACGGTTCAAATTTTTTTACGACACGGGACAGTATTTTAGTCATAAAATCGAAGCTTTATTACACTAGAACAAAACAAAAGTGAGGTTTTTTCTGCAATGTTTTTCGTTGTAATTTTCAATCCATCCTGCAGTTACCGAAATATTGCGAGGCACGTGTTTTCGATTCTTCTTGTCGCATAGAAAAGATTTAATCCGTTGATCACTCACAAATTATCCTTCCTCCATTTGCCTGGAAAGACGATCCCCAGTCCTCCTTCTTTCCGCTGTGGTACGAAACCACAAGCTCCAAATCGTTGTATACATAGTACGTGTCTTCCTTTTGTTGTTCCGGCTGCAAAAATAACGAGTAAATCAGGAACACAATTGAAAATCACCTCGAAGAAACACAAAGTACTGCGCAGTACAGAGTTCGGACGACTTTCGTCATCAGAATACGATGAAAATAAATTGAAAATAAATCAGACAAGTAACTCACTGGAATCATACAGAATCCCATCTGCTGGCCCTTCTGGTTAATGTAACATCCTACGGGAAACCCGGTGGAACAATACATGGGCTTCTGAGGCACGGAGTAACACCACGTCACTGGCATATTATCTGGAAAATAGGCCATTTTCAGAATACGATCACTGAAACAAAACCCGTCTGCAATTTCCTTGTGAAAGTATCTTCTGCTACCATCACATTCAGGTAAACAAAATTCACGTTAATCAGCATAGTGTGGACTCAGTGCCCTTTCTGTGGGGGACTCCATATACAGTACTAGCAAAAAGTATCAGAGGAAAAGTACACAGTTCTTTTCGTCACCTGTGCGGTCTTCGCAGATGACAGCAAAAATTGACGAAACCGAATTTGAACAAAAACTGAAGATGGAAAAAAGTAATTCACTTTTTATCTTGTAGATGACGTTCGTTGATAAGCCACCTGAACCCGGGGGAAACATAGGCAGCATAATGAGGATGGATTGTCTTGGATATTTAGACTTAGACTACATATTTAGGTCAGGTTTCACAGCAATCGTGGAGATAAGTTCTTCATGTTAGTGGGGAAAGGTTTTACACGTTCTGCTCCTCTAGCAAGGTTAATTTTTGAAACGCTGCTCGAATTTTTTCAACGTTGAACAGGGATTCTTTCAAGATAATAATTCTCAATTTTTTTTTGTAAACTATGATGGATTTGTTTAAATTGGTTTTATGTGAGGTAAGGTTAGCCAAGAAACCTTTTTTTCCGCGACAGTACTGTGCTTCAAATATTAAAAAAGGCGACGCAACTTCAAGATAAGATCTCACAAACGGAGAAATGACTCACCAACAATCCAGTGGTGCTGGTAGTTCAAATAAATAGCCTTTTTCAATTTGTCTAGCTTTTCCATGTCCTCTCTGTTTCCTCCATTGTAAGTTTTTGTGCACGAGACTTCACATGTTAACGGTTTCAGGAACTCCATCTGAAAGAAAATATTGTTTATTTCGATGATTATATGAAAGGTCCCAGTAAAAGCGAAAATCTTCATCATTCCGTCGTTGTGAGTACAGCAGGGGAAGTTTCCGAAACCATAACCCAACTAATGCTAACACGAAACGAAGTCTGGTAATATTTTTTCGAAAGTACGTTTGAAAAACATTTTCATATCAGTTCAGACAAGGTTGAACCATGAATACTGAACAGTATTTAAAATATCTAGAAAACAAGGGTATTTTTTCTTTTGCTCCGTCCGGAAAAACGTTTGCTTCCATCCCCACTTTTCAAAGCAAATCTCAGGATATCACTCTCTGATAATTTTTCGCCTCGTTCACGAATAACCAATCGCGATAAGATCTCCTTCGTATCATCATCCAGTTTACTGAGGTAAACCTGGGAAACCAAAATACTGTGAAGTAAAGTAGTGTTTTCCAATAAACGTCAACGAGTAGAAAAATTTCAAGGCTGATGAATAAATCACCATAATGTAATAATCAAGATGCTTCATTTATTCATGAAGATCCAAAGTAATTCACATTCACAGGCATGTTCCCATAAATTTCATATTGAAACCTTATTTATTCAATACATTAAATGAATACGGGCAATCAAAGGTCACAGATAATTGCACATTTATAAAATACTGTACTGTACTACCGTATTTACTTGAGTACCATGCGCCCTTGAGTAAGGCGCGCACAAGGGTTTTTCAGTTGGAAATTTTGCTAAAATCTTATCCCCAAGTAAGACATGCGCCCAAATTTTTAGTGACTCTAAAACCACAAAATTTCGAAAATAAAAACAAAAAATTTGACTTTAGACATGGATTGAACATAAATCTGATCAATTTTCAACTTATTCAGTAAAAAAAGTTTTCTTGTTAAACTTGTTCCAAATTTCTTCATTATAAGAAAGCATAATGCACACATAACTTCTTAAAACTTCTTGAAAAATGTTTGCCCACTTATGCTGTGCACCCCTTTTTTCTTCTGAAATTTGAATAAAAAGGTGCGCATGATACCCAAGTAAATATGGTATATGTTACTTAAAAACATATACTCAATTACCAAGCATACTACAGTATTACCAACATTCTCAGGAACACATAAATGCCCTGAATGAGATACAGGTGGTACCTTGGAATTACATGATTAAATTTGCTGAGAGGTTGACTTGCAATTCAACCTCTGTACCGCAATTTGACCTACTTCAGCCAATTTTCTTGTGTTTTCGTACTGCTCTTACTTACAGTACTGAAGAGGTTCTGAACCGCTGTCTGGAATTTATAGTTACGACAAAGATGCTCCACAAAAGAGAGCTCGATTGAAAATAAGAAAAGTCGAGAATTACATTACCAATTCTTCAATGAAACAATGCTGAATAATTAAACGCAAAAAAAGTTCAAATTTAAATCTGTGTACCTCGAAAAGAAGATCCCAAATACTTTTAAATACTGTAGTACAAATGCTGAAGACTTGTTCAGCGAAAGATGATTTAATCGCCGGAAGAACAGGAAGATGATTCAAGCCCCAAAAATACTTCCCCAGCGGGATTTCGATGAGGCTATTCTTTCCGAAGTACGGAGACAATAATTCTGATTAAAAAAAGAAAAATTGTGAACCTCTGAAACATTACACGGATCATAAAATACGGTACTGAGAAATAAATTAAATTACGCATACAAGCCGATTGATCCATTTCATGGAAGATACTTATGCGCACAAGCCCGGATAATTGAGTCATAATCCATTTCAATTCCCTGAGCCGACTGCATCGTATTCAGAAATGCCACGTTGATCATAAAAATGTCGTCTAAGAATCGACTTTTTTGTCAATCCTCACCTAAGACCACAAAATAAACCTTGTCGTTGGAAGCAATTATTTACCTTGTACGCAGATTCAGTAATTCGTTCGCCGAAGAGTACTTGACCCAAATTTTCGACAACTCTCTGGTCTCCTTGTTCTTTCTGGCAGAAATCGAAACTGGAATGAAACCGCAAAAAATGTATGCTGAAAAACACTGCGTCATGCCGGACATGGTATAAAATCAAAATCAAAATGCCTGTCACGCCAAACAAAGAAAAACCGAGGACGAATATCGATCCAAGAACTCACTATTCATATTCGTAAGGAATCACAGATTCCTCAGAGTTCAGACGATTCACAAAAATCGGGATATCCGACTGAAAAACAGAGTTAAAAAATGCATCAAACACTTGCAACAATATGTGTATTCTTCCAGATAGAGGAAAAGCATCGCTGAAACCTTTTCTGTGATTTTGACGATAGAAAAAATCTTCCAGGGTTTGTTTCCAGAATCAAGTACGATTAACATAGATAAGATTAGGCGAAGTCGGGCGATGAGTTAAGGGAACCAACGACTCAGCAAAAAAAAAAAAAATAAATAACACGTAGAAAAGCACAAGAAAATAAGAGATCTCAAAGCACCCACGACCAAATTTGTTACGATTTCGAAACTTCATCATCATTTTCCCATAAGACTAGCCTGGTTTTCCTAGTACAGCCTTTTCTGCATATACTGCACAGTACTTCCTGAACCACACTATAGTTTCGTAAATACAGCACAGGTAAAACGTAAATTTAACAGAAACGAAAATTTAATCCAGTAGAACAATTAGTCAGGGATTCGTTTCATTGGCAGCTTTCATCCTAGCAGGATTATCATGCGCATAATGAAGGCATGAACGAATTCCAACATTTAATCTCACGCGGAAGAAAAATTCAGAAAACTCACCTTGCAACTGTCGGTTTCAAACCCCTTGGCACAATAGTTGACCGGGGCTAAGCCGGGCAAGTAAAATGCACTGGCAAAATTCAGTGTCACAACGAAAGCCGCAATTCTTCCAAAAGGTATCATCGCGCACTAAAAAAAAAAAAACTCGTCCGAAAAAGCTCGAGGAAATAAGGAGGAAAGATTCCTGTCAAAAACAACAACAGTCATCAGTCTCAGGTGACCAGAAATCGTTCAATGATCGTAATATTTTTCGATACCGGCGACGAATACACATAAACAGAAAAAAAAAGAGCACGATGAATTTCTCACGGGTGGGGGGAAGAAATAGGAATGGGGACAGATTCAGGGTTGCGAGTCTATCCCGTGACGCGTTGGATGATCACAGCGTTCAACAGGTTGAGCTCGCTCAGTGTCGCCATTTCATTCGTCAGCTCTTGACTGGGGAACGACGTCATGAGTAGAAATGGAACGATTTCGTACTGAGGCCTCGCTCTGCACAGGAAAGAAACGAAAAAGAATCCAATGCGGGTTAAAAAGGAAATTATCAAAAGATTTAGTTTCAACACAAAATGAACGCGTTTCCTTCCCAAGCGAAAAAATACTCTCTGTGATGAAAAGATTGTCTTCACTGATTCGCACTGATTTGCTGCTTCCTTTCTGCAAAGACACGGTTCCTTAAGCATGATACAACCATGATCCTGCTACGTTAGAACTCAAATACAGTATTTTCACATGTTCGTGAATATTTTTACGACAATACAGCACTTCAAGATTAAGATGCGGGCAAGCTGATAATCTTCGATTGACCCAGGAGAACGCTGCTCCCAGTTCGAAAAATGTTCGAAATATTGTCCGTAAATTCACCAAATTCGAGCTACAGGAAAGCGTACGAAAAATTTATAAATTGAAGTAAAAAAAGTAATCAATGATTTGACCCAATATTGCCGTCGACAGGCAGAAATCGTTGAATTCATTTCTTTGCTGGTATTGCATTTCTAACAATATTCCACGTACTGTATATAATTTACATCTACTCCGGATTTGTGGTGTTCCACCCAACACGGCGATTCAAACGTGATTGTACAAAACTAGCCATGGTTAAACACTTAAAAGTGATTTCACTTGGACTTCTTTGTTTCCGCCATCATAATCTTATTTTACGCGATCAGCTGCAATTCAAGTACAGATCATCTTCATAAATGTTGAATTTCAATGGAAATTTTAGAAAATTGTAGATCCGAAATACATTCACCTTTCAAAAATTATGTGTTGAACTCATTTTCATTAAAATGTGGAGAAAAAAAGTACTGTATTCATCTCCGAATTATTCAGTAATACCCGCTTCAACTTCGCTTAAAAAGCGTTAGTACTGCTCAGTACATGTTAAAAATATTCCATTTCTTCTTTCATAATGTCACATTTGGATGCATTACGCGAGCTAACAAGCCGAACCACACATTTTGTTTCCCCACGGAAACCCATGACTACTGTACTAATCAAATATATCACAGTTGTGTTACACTCCCAGAAACGAGGCTCATTTGGAACAAGGTAGGCTGAAAATTATTCCACATTTTGTAGATTTTGTCTCAGCGCAGAACAGCCGAGTTACAAGAGTACAGTAGTTCGAATACAAATCAGAACACACTTTGTAAGGAGTCTCATAAATGCGATTTTGCTCGAAAAAGAGTGTGCATCATTTTAAAATTTCCAATTCGATAAGTGAAGGATAACTTACCGAACCACAAACATTCGAACGTCTCGAACAGTGTGAGTGTGATTGAACTGAGCCACGAGACGAGACCCATCAGCGAGCCTCAACTGAATGTTTGTCGTTGGTTCCGTTGAATTCACTTTGAGTTCCTTCTTGGCCAACTCTTCGTTCGCTTTCCGATCAGGCTCAGTGCACACTGCTGTTGCTCCAACGGTTGTTGGCGATATGCTAAGATAATAAAACTCGACGGGATGAAAAATACCATACTGTATTCACGGAAATACAGGCTACACTTTGTCTTTGGGTAGCTTTATTGGAGAATTACAGGCCCAAAGATATGTTAAAGATGAACCTGACCTTTCCGCACAAATGAAGACAGCGATGGCATCAAGTCCGTCAAGTTATTCACAACAGATTCTTAGGAACAGAAAGAATAACTGACAAGGGGTAGAAAAATCTAACATTGTCATCCGTTGTTTCTGATGTAAATCCATCTTCAAGAACTCGCTTGTTTCGTCGTTAAACCCCGAATAAATTTTAATCTGAGACGGTAGTCCTCAATACAGGGCCCAATTTAAAAACTAGGTGCAGTTTAAACTTGAATGTCATGAGTACACTCGCTTTTCGTAAGCTTTTCGGGAAACAGTGGGACACACAGTAAGTAAACTATACGGTATAACATGCAAGTATGGAAGAAAGTCCAACAAGACTCACCTCCCCAAGGTTCGACCCTCTCCAACGAAAGTTCTTAGAGGCGCTTTCGCCGTTTTGTAAGTTTCTCCACGTTTGTCTTCCATGCTCACGGTTACTTCTCCACCTCGAGCCATTTGAATCAGTTCGGGAGGAATTTGCCTATTAGATTTTTAAAACATTATAGCATTCCAGTACGTGACGCTAATTGGCGTCGATAAAAGCGATTCCTCCACCAAACAATTGGATGACAATAAAATTTAACAGCAAAATACCCTCGTTCGACGTGTTCCAAGAACCGGCGATTTTCAGCTTCTTCGTATGGACGCAAGGGTCCATCATCAATGCTAAATCCGTTATCCCACATCAGTAAGGAGAAATCTCTTGGACTCGGGGGACGATCGGCAGCAGGAATTTCTACACAGATGAACAAATTCCTCACGACAGGTTCGAAGGAGTAAATGTCTGCCGAATGCTAACCTGAACTTTCCTCCGCATTTTCACCCAACCGATGTCCAGTCCCCGTAAAATACAACGGTCTTTTCGAGGCATTAGCTCGGCCAGGCTCCGCTTGTTCAGCATGGCTGAGGGAGCAGGAATATTCAAAGATTGAGAAATGACTCAAAATTTGTCAAACTCACGGTCGGACGTTCGAAAACACACGATCCACCACAGAAACCCCGTTTTTCTTCTTCTTTGGGCCTAACACTTGTTGACCACTATGATCAGATCCACCAACGTAGAAAGCTTGGCCTTCATCATCTGACGACGAATCGTCATGAGGAGGAGCCCTAGACACAGACGAGAAACGATGGACGTTGACCAGAAAGCCGAACTCCGCGCAGATTTAACTTACCCCGGTGCTGCCATAAATTTTTCGTTCACGCGGTTACTTCAAAATTCGTTATTTCCAGAAATTTTCACCGAATACAATGTCTGAGGGTGTAAGAAATTTTCCATTCCAGAAATCACCTATCACACGTCAGCCCAAGGAATCCCCTACGCGCCTACGTCTTCAATACAATCCCGCGAACAATTTAATCCCTGAAGAACTCCCCCAATTCGACACTCGTCTACAATGGCACTGTGCCGCAATCCTGAAAAGCACGTTCACCTCTAACGAAGGCAATTCACGTCCAATCGACTTGACACCAGCATGATTCGGTGGGCCCCTTTCTCGCAGGAGCATCAACCTCACGAGAATGACTTGCTCTGTACCACACCTGAATCCCCGCTTTCCATCCCTAATAAAAAAAAAACTGAATTTCCTAGACTGAATCTACCTCAATTTGCTTAGCTTCGTTTTACAAAACTTCTTCCAAAAATTCCTGCAGTCTTGATTCGCAAGGGAAGTGATGACGTTGGGCTATGCCAGTGGTACGACAAAAGTATGGTAACATGCGGCTGGTCGGTACGTCAGATATTGTCAAATCTGAGACATTCAATCCACCCAATTTGACTACAATACAGTATAAGGTCAGGTATCAGGTTTTCATGGGATGCACAAAACTATGGTGTAGTACTGTACATACAGTACAATTGAATTCATTCCAGTTAGGATGCAACATGCAGCAGAAGATCTGTGTACTACACTCCAGAATAAATAAACATGTCAACACGAAATGCACAGCAAAAACCATCTCGTTTCATTTCAAGCCCTCCAAGAAACGATCATCATTCAACAGAACACTGGAAACAATTCTAAGCAACCAATGTCTGACACAAAAAGTGAACTCCAAAAAATACCCATTTGCGGAGGCCATTGCGAATCCAATGTTATCTACAATCGACCATGTCCATGTCTGTTCGAAACGAGTTTAAAAGTAACAGAACGGTTTTCTCCAGCTACAGTAATGCAATTTTCATCAATGCAACACTGAAAAATTACGAAACAGTCAAAAAATATCACAACCTTTGGTTGATAAGCATTGGATCACCTTAGCAGTCAGTAGACCCAGTACTGCGCAGCTAAAGACCTAAAAAACTGGTTCCTTTTCATCCTTATGTATACTTCTCGAATTTCTTCCGGATTGTTGGCGTTCACATCCAGGTCTTTGATTATCGATAGCTGAAACATAAAGTGAATATAGATGAGTGAAATGTTCTGAAATGTGTAGAGGAGGGATGACATTGATAAAAATATCTGCTTTGGAAGGGAAAAAAAAACTCACGAACATATACAGAACGAATCGACAGCAACCAGCAATTGCCTTACACAGCGGGCAGAAAAAGTACACCGATTCAAAAATTTTAGAACTGAGCTTCCTCCTGAAAATTTCAAGATACCGTACAAAATTCAGAATATCTCTGACTATTGTTTCGGTATTAATTTATGATACAATACCATACCAGTGGATAAACCTAATTTAAAAAATAAGAACAGTATCTCCAAATGACGTGATTGCGGTTTACGAAACGACTTTTTACAACAGGCTTCCACAAAATTTCGTTTTTGGCGGCAGGTTTGAAACATCACACTTTTATCCTCATATCCATACACTTACGACCCAAATGCGGATATAACTTGGGATCGCTCAATGACATTAAAATTCAGATGATACTGTACATGTACCTTAAAAGCTCGCAATGCTAAAAAAAATTGCTTCCCATACTATAGTAAATAACAGTAATCGTGATGAAGTAACCACGTGTCTCATCTTCGCCTGGACACTTCCGCAAAAAATCGAGATTTGGGTGAAATTTGCTTGAAAAATAACGCAGAGTGGACCAGTTTTTCACAATTCGTTGAACATACAGTTTTAAGAAGAAAAAAAAACAACCACCATTTTTTTTAGCATGGATTCGAATTAAGACAATTAATGCACGAGGTGTGAATATTTTAAAATCATTTTTTCAACATTACAAGCTTTTGAGACACTACAGTTTGAAATTGAATGTCATATACACAGAATACAGTCAAAGCTACAGTGAAAACTACCCACGTCATGCGAATTTACGAGGGCGCAGTCCGTAATTTATACGAAGTATAGAATTCAAATTCTAGAGGAAGTCGTGAAATTCAAGATTTCGTGACCTGAGTTGCATAAGCACTGTTCAATGATCACGGTAATTCTAGAAAACTGTCCACATAAACAGATTTGCCACATGATCTCTTAACTTTGCCTTTTTTAAATTGCTTGTGGATCTACTGTATTTTCTTTGTAAATTCGGTGAATACTTCACAGTATTGCAGGCAGGTACTATATACTTGGACTACATTCGTCACATCTGCTTACCGCGCGCAACATTTTTCCTTCTTCTCCTCGCCGAGAATGCAGATTCACCAAGTACTCAAGAATCGTCACATCCCAAATCATTGGGTAGTAGGCATCCGTGCCATCAACGGATACTCTTTCCAGCAAACACTGGAACGCTCTGTTGTACTTGTCCTTTTCCTTCAAATACTGGCACAAAATGGCTGCCTGAATAACGAAACAGAAAGCATGCTTAAAAATCGCAGATAACGAGAGCATCAACCAACTCACGTGAGTGAATTTCCGGAAATGCGTGCAACAACTGATCATTCGTTTCAAAAGCTGATCCTCCAAAGCTCCTTCTGGAAAACTTCCGGCGAATAAATTCGAGTAAACTGCCAAAAGCTCAACGTACGTCCTCATGGCATCCATATGGTATCCAAGCGCTAAAGGAAAAGCAGATTTTAAAATGAAGAAAATACGATCAAAATGACGATAGAAAAAAAAGGAGGAAGTACTAACCATAATACGTGTCAGCTTTGGCTCTGATCCATTTCACGTGACGAGGAAATTGGCGCAAAGCATGCTTCAAGCAAAACAATAATGCTTCTGCGGCATCTTGAGCGGCTTGAGTTGATGCACTAGTCATTCCGAAAAGTCAGAAAAAAAATATTTCATAAAAATAAAAAACGCGCACACAAAAGCTAGTCATCCCGAAAAGTCAGAAAAAAATATTCCATATAAATAAAAAACGCGCACACAAAAGCTTAAACTGTACATGTCATGAATAATCACAGGGGTTGACTTTTTTCTCAAGTAATCTGAAGCTATCGGGTATTGACCAACATAAGAAACGTTTTATCCTTCTGCAAGAAAAACCGCGTGCTTCCCCAAGCGCACGTAATTTTAAACTACTGTATATTTGACTTCCGAACTTTTTTGAACACTGCTTTTCAGCAGCTTTTTCACAACAAATACCTCAAAGCCTTTCAAAAGCGTTAACAGCTAATTTGGAACTCAGAAATTGAATGTCAGGAAACTTTCAGGGCATCATCACATCAAATTAAAATTTTAACGTAACACAAGCAATACCCCAGACCCTTTAAAAAGCATTCCACAGTTATTTGGAGGTAAAAATAAACCTTGCCTAAATAGAACATCCTGGTTCATTTAATGCGGTTTCATTTCCGCAGATATTTTTATTTTTACATGACTTTCAATCTTTTTTTAAGGAAGGAGTTTCAGCAGCTTTTTCACAGCCAATACCTCAAGCCCATTCAACAGCTAATTTGAACTCAAAAATTGACATTTAGGAAACTTTTTAGAGCATCACATCAAATTAAAATTTAAAATTCGAGAAAAATAGAAGAAAAAAAACTAACTTCGTCGTCCGAGGACCAGGCCACCGAAATGCCTCCGTGGCATCGTGCTCAATCACACACGTCGAGTCCTGCTTGAGGGCATGAAATACGCTGGTGAACAAGGAAATAATAACTCGCAGAACGGAAGGACGGGAGATTTCTCTCAAGTAAGGTTTCAAAGCACGGAAATTCAGCGCTGGCGGCATCGTCTCCGGCGGTCCTTGAAACATGTCCATCACTAAAAATTTAAAAGAGATGAGAATGGTGTTCACAGAGATGAAACCTGGTATGACTTTGTGCACATTAAAATGATATTTCCATTATAAATCGAATCAATCCAGATCAGACAAATTCGTAAATAAGTTTTGTCACTTTCTGAAAATCCCTGGTTTCAAACAGGTATCGGCCAAAAAAATAAAGAACACTCACAGATCTCCCAAACAATTTTGGCACTTTTCGTCGGCGGCGTTTTCTCAGACGGAAATTCGTTCAACAATCTTTTCAAAACGCACATCCAGTCCAAGCAATTGCGAATATCTCGACGCTTGCAACCGTCATCCAGACCCATGACTGGTATCGGCAATAGTCCTTGTCTACCCACTGCATTGTCGAGCGAATGTACATTCAGCAAAAACGCGGCAGCATTGGAAAGAACCACGTCTGACGGAGACAACAGGAATTGTCCAGGGTCTCGAAGCGTGGCTTTGGCAATGCATGAGTTTGCAGCCATAACCAGCTCCTGCTCATCCGGTCCCAATTCTGCAAAAATATCAAATCACGTTTTTTTTTTCAAACCTTCTCCCGTAACATATACACAGTGAATGATACGATTATAAAACGATTTTTTTTGGGGACCACAATTTCTAGGAAGCTGAATTTAGTATCAAATCAAAGTTGACATAAACTGCTTTCGAGGTATGTACGGTATGTAAAACAAAAGTTGTGAAACCAGCAAGAAAATGACGTTCAATTTCAAATTGCAATATTTCAACAAGTTTGTGATGTTAGAACAACCATGCTTAAAATACTGTACTTTCCATACTACAGTACATAAAAGTTATTCTATCATTTCAGAATCCACACATGAAAGAACCTAACATGACACAATTTCGAGAAGATCTTAGAGCAGTATTTTGCGAACTACAATTGGTGGAAGGCTGAATTCAGTCTCAGATCAAAGATGAAATAAATTACTATTAAAACATGTTACTTTTTACACATTAAAAAAAACGTGAAACTAAAATTGTGAAGGCAGTGAGAAAATAATATT
This sequence comes from Notodromas monacha, assembly GCA_905338405.1. Lineage (NCBI taxonomy): Eukaryota > Metazoa > Arthropoda > Ostracoda > Podocopida > Cyprididae > Notodromas > Notodromas monacha. The sequence goes on along the minus strand of CAJPEX010000048.1, from coordinate 125,475 downwards.
CAACTCCAAATTGCAATGCCTCAAAAGCTCGTGATTATAAGAAACGGAGGATTAAAATATTCTTCAAACTACATCACAATTATCATCGCAATCCATTCATCAACATAGGAATCGATAAGAACTTAAACTTGTGGGCTTTCAATTTCGTAAAAATTGAAACGCCAACACATTTTGTAAAAACTGACAATAACAGACATTTCTGGTTCTGTGAATAATACTCGAATAATTTTCAAACAAGGCTTCAAATTTCTACAAGAATTTTCCTGACGAATCCAAGATACAATGTCACTTCATTCAAAAGAACTCTCACGTTCGGGGTTGACCAAAAAGTGCAGATACAGTATTTTTAACTAAAACGTTCCAAGCACAATGTATCAATATTTTAATGGCAAAGCCTCAAGCACAATGCATTACAATTCAAAATTGTGAAGAGCAACTCTTCTAGGTTTTCCTCCGAGGGGAATGATTCTTTCAGGCACTATTTTTAATTATCACATTCCTTCCAAGACACAGACCTGGCATAAAAACAAATCGTAACTCACTTTCTGGGACGCCATCTAATCGCATTTCACACAGAGCACGAGACGTCCGATTGTTCAGGCTTTCGTATTCCAAGGATTCCATCAGCCGCATCAACATCGGGTTCTGCATGCTTGTCAAACGTACAAACTCGTTGCTCAAGCTGAGGATCAAAACTTCGGCAATACCAAAATCCTTCAGAAAAAGTCAAAGCAAAATACAGTATTACGCAATCCGCAGTCAATCTCAAAACTATTATTTTGAATGAAATACCTGAAATTTCCACGCCTCGCGGATTTTCGCTGTCATAATTCTGAAATATGTCGGCCAAGAATCTCGACTGAATGCTTCGATATCATTTTCCATCCTCGGAGGCGGCTTCCACTGAAAATTCACAAACGAACACTAAATAGAATTTCGATAAAAAAAAATTCGCTTGAAATAATGTTTCCTTCATCTTTAACTGAGCAGTAAATGACCCAGGCTTGAATAGTAATCGTTCCTTCATTCATTCATGTCGTAACTTGTTTCATACTACAGTATACTATAGCTTGAATGTTCGCACTCGAAAAAAATGTTCTTGGCGTACATTCGGGCTCAAATTTTGCAGAAATCATGCAGAACAAATAAATTTTCAAGATTTGAAGCGTTAATTTATAAAAAATACTGTATACGTTTAGTCTCTCAGAAAGTTCCTCGACCTTATCCCACAGCTTCATTTCTAGTTACATAAAATGATAATTCATTGAATCCTTTCACAACATAAAACCACAGAGCAAGTCATTTGGCGTTATTTGTTTTATACTTCTTTATAATCCAACTCTCCTTGTATGCATGCATTCGAAAAATATTTTCTACACGTCCTTCGAGTTCAAATTCTGTAGAAATCATTCACAAAAAATACACTTGAAAAAGTTGGAGCCTAATTCATTTATACAGTGATTTTTATACATTAATTTCAAGTTCATCGACCTCATACCACATCTTCATTTCGAATCACAAAAAATGAAAATTTATTGGATCATTCCACAACATCAAATCCGTTTATCAATTCGTTTCAACTTCTCAAGCGGCCATTTTAAAATTCTAACCTAAATTTACTCAAATGAATTCCGTTGCACTCATGCAAAAAATAAAAAGGCAATTTCAAGAAAAATCCAAGGAAAAATGCTCACCCGACGTCGGACTTCAAAACGGGCAGGTCCTTCCATCATTTTGTGGCCAGCTAAATCACGAATTGCGACAGGATTGTATGTAGCGGACAACGCATGCAGGATAGCGACGGGATTCACGCACATCATCGCTGAAAACAGATGGTGTACCAAAAAAGCTCATGAGTAAGAAAAGATAATTTTCGGCATCATCAATTTAATAAAAAAAAGAGATTAGAGTAAAGTTGTCGTTCTAAAAGCTTCGGACAAATTTCAGAACTTTTGAAAATCACCAGGATGGAACAGTTCCCTCCATGGATACGGGACGAGTTTGAGTTTTCCGTTGTGCGTGTCTTTCCATCGGGCAGCTATTCGAACGAGATGCGTTTCCTCTGCAGAAAACAACTTGTTTTTCGTTTCCTTGCTGAATAAACAGTCTACAGGAGCACCACGAGTGACCATCTTGGCTATGAACATCTTCAGCAATCGTTTCTGCTTCGAAGACCCCTTCAGCAAAACCTCTTGACAAACCTGTGAATATATGAAATGGATATTACATATCAAAATAAATATCCGCTGACAGTCGATACGGGATGTTTCTGGAGGGAAACTAAATTGCTTCGAGGAATCTTACGATGACAGTTTTCCACAAGATGGACAAAAATCTGTGGACCTATGTTTAATTAATGTTTCCTCGAAGGTCGAAACTTTTGAAAAAAATCAAACGTCGAATTCAAAATTGATCGAATCAGTTCAACGGGGAACAAATTCAACAATCTCGTGACACGCAAAAAATGAATTACCTGGATAAATTTGTAGAACTGCGGCCTGTGCTGCGCTTTGCTGAATTCGATGAAATCCCAGTGCACACATTCGTCTTCCCCAATCACATTTCGCACTACATTCGTATATGCGACTTGTTCCCAGTCATCTGAACCTCGGGCACCCGTCCAGTTCACTTCATTACTTCTGAACTCGCGTTCGAAATTCTCCCGAAGATCAGCTGGCAATTCGAATTTCGTCGTATCACTGACAAGCAGATCCAACATTTCCTGGACAAAGAGAAAAATCACGCGCATGAACGTCCGAATTCCGCCGCACTGCTCAAAATAATTTACTTCGGCGTCCCGACGAAGGCAGCGATCGCGGAACATTTCTCTGTAACTCGGATTAGAACGCTTCCCGGAACTGTGGTATTTTATGGCGTCAAAATCCAGTCTCAATGCCAGTGCATAACCCCGCAGGTAGGGTTCCTTCAAAACGCAGTATCTACACTGCGGAAGATCCAACTTGAAGAACGAATCCAACACGGAGGAAAAGCATTCACGGGCACCTTCGAGATCTTCTTTGAAAAACAAGTAAACGCCTAGGTCGTAGTTGTTCTGCGGAATATTCAAATAAATGAATGCATCGAATAAAATAACAGTAGGATCAAACCTGGCAAATGGCTTCACAAGCGTTAATTGACTTCGCTTTCGACCAATCAAACTGTGGTCCCGTCATGCTCGAGAATCCAGTGAAACACTCCGCAGTGGGAAGTGCAATTGGAGCTTTATTCCTGATTATTGCTTGGAGAATTTGACAGGATATAATGGACATCTTGTCGAGTTCTTCCAGAACGGAATCCACTGCTTCCTGGTTCACTTCGACGATCAAAGACGATGGCCTGTGGCATACGCAATCAAGTTCCGTGAAAAATTACAGCCGAAATATGATAGATTTCCCCTCCCCCGGGCTCGTATTCCAATAATAAATGCACTCACATTGTGACAGTAGGTGGAATTGAACCTCGCCGCTGAGGTGCACACTTAATAGCCTCATTACACATTGTGTAAACACACCATCGATGGTAAAGGGCAACCGCTCCACGCTGGTGTGGCTTCAATCCGTCTAAAACAGCGGCAAAATCTAGACCACCATTCTCCATGTTCCAAGCAGGAAGCTGCGCCGCAGTCATCATTTCATGAAACAGATGCTGCTGAAGTGGTAATGGAACCCTGACAGAAAAAGCAATCAACGAAGATATAGATAAAAACGCTTTAGAACGTACAAATAATTTCTACGATTTACTCTGAGATAATCGTGAGGTTCCAATTCAGCAATGCGGCAGTTCTCAACGAAAGCACGCGAAGAGCTTTTGAAATCTTAAGTCGTCCGACTTCTGAATTTCCTTCCCCTTCCGCTTTACCAGCTTCCTCGCGTGACTCAGCATGCTGGAGGAAGTTCGTCAGAAGATTTGCCCCTGAGGGAACTGAAAAGGACTGAATTACAGACTTTCCTATCAGCATGCATCAAGTTTGTACTCAAACCTGGAGCTTTTCCATCTCTGGAGCTTAAATGTTCGTCCAATCGTGCCGGGTTAAGAAGAAATTCAAACCAGACCATGGAAGCATCTTGACCACCAAAACGGTCCACTTTCACGGTTGTATTCATCCCATACAACATCTTTAAAATCTGCAGTAAATTATGAATGTAAGACGATCGTACCGGCGAGAGATGCCATTCTTTTACACAAAATTAGATCAGATTCTCCGAAACTCGGCGAAAAATGGTAAGATTCATGTCATCGTCCCTCTTGGACGCCGGTAAGAACACGCCGGTTTCAACAAAGAACCGAAAGGCAACAAGCACTAGAGAATAAGAATAAATTGACGGGAAATCACGTTGCATTCGCCAATGTTCGCGACCAACAAGTTAATTGGAATCCAAAATTTAAAAAGAAGACACACGTTGATTAACGTAAAGCCTTCGCGTACACCTTCCGTTGAACAGTTAACAACCAATCAAACACGTTCTTGGGATTCGCTGAAGGGTCTGTGCCGAATTCGCAGAGTGAAGTTCCATGGTGCTGTTAGGCCCGCCCAAGAGGGGCGATACCTAACTGTCGTTCTAACAACATTTCTAGTTGTGCAGACTGCCCACCAGAATCGGTTGTACTGTATCACTGAGGAGCGAGGTGGAGCAGATGAGGAGGGACAGGAAATAACAAGAAGCCACCCCTCCAAAAAAGTGTGTGAATTTGCATTTTTAAATGGCTAGCATATGTGAATTTGTATTTTACAATAGAACATTTTTAATTTACAAAGTACCCACATGTACCATCTGCGTCAAATCATATTAACGCAAAGTTTTACTATATAGAATAAAAAATTGCCTGGGGATGATTGTAGTATTTTATCATATATGACCATCAGTGTGTGATTTTTGTGTTTTTAAATGGGGCCTGCCTGTTGTGTTAAATTTTACTATGGCCTGTGCATGATGTTCTTAATGGCTTCTGTGTTATAATGTATTTTACAATGGCCAATTCATTTTTGATGTATTTTATACAGTGGCCTGTATATGTGATAATGTATTTTACAATGACCAGTATGTTTTTTGTTGCTTTATTTTACAAATGTAATTTTGTATATGTGATTATTGTATTTTATTGTGGCCAGTGAGTGTTTATTGTATTTCACATTGGCCTGCTGTGAATTATTTTGTGCCTTACAATATTGGTCAGTGTGTGATGTTGATTTATTTACAATGGCTGCAGAAAGGTTTTAATTGCTTGTGTGTTTTGCTGTATTTTACAATGGCCTGTGCATGTGTGATGATGTATTCTCTAATGGCCTGTGCTGTTTGGTGATATATTTTAAATTGTGTATTGTGAAGATGTATTTTACAATGGCAGGTGCATTTCTGTAATATTTTATTCAACAATGGCCTGTGTTAGTTATATTTTACTGAGACTTGTTCAATATGTACAGTATTTACAATGTCTGGTGTGATATGTATTCACAATAGCCTGCTGTGTGATGTTACATATACAGCAATGTTGAGTGTGTGATTTTACATATAAATATGGTGCATGTTATGTATGATATATTTTACAATGGCCAATGTGTTGTGAAGATTTTTTTTGTATTTTACAATGCTCTGTGCATGATTATGTGTGTTACATATTTTTTGTGGAAATTACAATTATATTATACCTTTACAATTATATTATTACCTTTTTTGTAGATTCATAGTTTCTCTTTATTTATATTTATAATTTTTATATTATAGTATTTATATCTACGTATGTATCTGAGCATATATATTGGCCACTAAATATGTGCTGTGTATCTGAGTAGATATTTAGTGGCCAAGATGTAAACTAGCTGAAGCATTATATTTCCTGCCAATCACATTGACATTTTCTGCACTAATGATGCATCACCTGCAGGATGTGAAAAAAAACCTGGTTTGAATGATCAGAATAATTCAAGTGCGATTTTACCTCACACGCAGTTTCTTGAACGATACTGAAAAAAATCAACATTCATTAACTTTATACATGGTAATTTTGAAATGCGCAAATAAATTAACATCATATGTTCTGAAAAATAAACTCTGATCAATTTTTTTTCTTATTTTGATGCACAGCAGAATGCGATTTTTTATTTTCATTTTCAAAATTAGGCATACTGCAAATTTATATATGAAGACTGTCTCAATTAAGTCTCTCAACTTTTCATTTGTACAAATAATGAATCCTGCTATCCATTATACTGCAGTAGCAGGGCTCTTAGAAAGGGATGACTTTGTGAAGAAGAAAAACGTAATCTTAGTGTTGCACTTGTTGTACAAAATAATCTTGAGCTTCCAAAATAATCAAAATAATCTTGGGCATGGTTATGTTTCTTGTGCTGCCAAAATGTTTTCATTTCATAAAATCATTATTGGACTGGAACTTTGCTCGCGTTTTTCTTGCCCGACCGGCACCTGAGTTCCGTTGCGGATATTTTTGCTGTGGACCGTGAAGGAATAAAGGTGATTGCCATGGATGTTGGAGAATGGAAAGGTGCTGTGTGTATATATTTCATGCCTCCATTAGGATGACTTAATTGCACCTTCGACGCGACGATGGCGCAATGGGTGGCAGGAGGACGGCGGCATGCCCGGTGAGTCCATAAGGCAGTGGCTGGAGTTGGTGCCACTTTCTGTTGGTGGCGTTGAACTTGGCCACGCGTTGCATTACGTGGGCGCTCTTGCAGGTCATGCCGCCAATGACCAGGAACTCTTCTCCTGCAGCCACAAAATAAGATGAGTTGGGGAAAATGTGTTTATTATACAAATGTATGCAAATATGTTATCAAAGAAGGGAGGCTCAAGTGGAAAAAATACAGTACTGTACAGTATACAGTGAGACCCCAAGATGCGGACTTAATTGGTGCATCAAGAGTGTCCCCAAGTCGAAATGTCCCTAAGTTGAGTCTAATTTTCCCTTAGACCTATACGAGGGTTCTAACAAAAGTTCTCGTGTTCAAAACGTTTGTCGATGATTTTTGGTAACTGCTGCTATCTGTAACAGATTACTATACAGTACTTGTTTTTAAATTATTACCAGAGGGAAACTGCGTCTTGAATCGTAAAATTAACAAAAAAAGAGTCAGATATTTTATGTATGGGATACAGGTTCCAACGATTTTGCTAGTAATTGTGACATCATGTGACGATTACCTGCACATGTAACCATATTTTATTTGTCTCCAGGTCATGCCTCCAGGTCATCTAAGGCAATTCCGCCATTTTCATCGACAGCCGCCGACACAGCCGCCAAAGTGGCGGCCACTTTTTTTCCAGCTCGAAAGTGGCGGCTGTGACGGCGGCTGTCGATGAAAATGGCGGAATTGCCTGGAAGACTTTATGGCAGGTATACATTAAAATCTTGTTACAACAAATACCATTACAATAAATTATAAAGTATAACAAACTTTTTTCAAAGTCCTGGCAGAAATCCTATAGGGAATATGTTATAAAAATATCATTATAACAAACTCACCAATTCCAGTATAACAAACTTTTTTTGGGGAATATTTGTGATTTCTTAATGGAAAAACCCCAATGAAGGCAGGAACAGTCTCAAATTTTCCATTAAAAATGTGACTGACTGGTTGTTTAATTGGGACATAACGTGGTTGAATCAATGATGAAAATTATTTAAAATCCACCAGAAAAATTTATCTTTCAACATTTTTGCCTCATGTAGGAAAGATGGGTGGGGGGGGGGGGGGGTAGATGGAAAAAATGAACCCAACAAAACTCATGTTCACAAGGGTTTCTATGCTTGAGAAACAATACTGATGCTTGACAATTTTGAGCTTTTTGGAACATGCATCTGTTCAAGAATTTCTTAGAAAACCTTACTCAACAAAAAGTGCTAGTGTCACCTGTTATTCAGATTAATTGCTTGTTATTAACAAATTAATTTATTTTTTAAAATATCAGTTTTTTAAAATGCTGAGAAATATCTGAAAAAGCCACAGGAGGAATATGCTGAAATTCTGCAGGTTTAGTTTTCAGGAAATCTTCTCATCAGTCACAAATTTTGAAAATCTCAATACTGTATAACAAATAATCCATTATAACAAACATTTTCTGAAGTCCCCAAAAGTTTGTTGTAATGAGATTTTACTGAAGTTTAAAAGTTTTTGCATTCTTGAAAAATTAAGAACCCATGAAGGAGCTATAGTGATATGTTTTCAAGAAATAAAAAAGGTTTAACAGAGTGAAAATTGTAAAAAATTCATTTTATGATGTGAAAATGTGTCCAAAGTCAGGAGGAAAGCTAACACTTAATTTTCATTAATTTTCAGATAATTGTAACTGCCTTATTTTTTTTGCCAAAATTACAGAGAAAGATGTTATCACATTCTTCATAGATATACTTATGATTTATCATGCTGGAGAAAATATCCTGTGGACCATATAGGTTGGGGAACATTGGTATTATATAGATGACAGATTGCAATATAATCACCACCCAGGGCCACAACGGCATGTCCATGGCATGGCACGTCCATCTCCAGGTCAAACACCCAGTCCTCTGTGTCATTGTCCCACACATCCACCGTGGACACGGCATGCATCCTGCTGCTTAGCAACTGGTGCAGTGCGGATGATGGAAGCCGACTACGTTGCTTGTGCTGCTGATCCTTATTATGACTATTAGTGGCAGCAGAAGGTGATGGTCCACAGGGGGTGGCGCCAGTGCTGCTTGCAGTGCTAGCTGATGACTGCTGTCTGCCAGCCCCACCAATGATGAACAACTTCTGTTCTGTGTGAGCCACTTGCAGGAAACCCCTGGGACACTGCAGCCCAGGGCCCTCAATCCACCTGCGCCCATCATGGAATGGATGTGTGGGGATTACAATAATATACAGTGAGACCCCCACATGTATGGACACCTTATTACAGCATGCAGACAATTTGACAGAGTGACACTTATTTTCCCATGCAAAATTAATAAAATAGGCCCAACATGAGGACACTGACTCAACATATATAGGGACATTTTGTGATACAATTGCAAATAAGTTTCAGGCCAAATTAACCCTTGGGCAGAAAAGTTGGACTATTTTCACAAAATTTCATTACACCTCAGGGCAGAAAATAAAAAAAGGACAACAGGGATTTGAGGAAAAAGTCAGGGAAAAATCCAATGTTTTTTTTTTTCCTTTTGCACCAAAACATTTTGTGGGAAAATGAAAAAAATGCTATGCTAAACAATGGGCTTTTCTTGGATTAATCCCAATTTTGCCTCAGCCCACCTGGAAGGTCTTTTCTGACCTTCAGAAAACTCAAAACGCCACCATATACAAAAATAATCCAATTTTGGCCAGCGATGGGAAAGAACCCTCCGCCATCCAAGGGTTAAAAGAAACAGATATTTCCAACCCTGAAATTGATGTAAGAAAAGTTCTTGGGCACTTCTCTCACCATTTTACCATCAATTTAGCTGATTAAAAAAATTATCTCCAGCTTAGAGGGACTTACTTCTCACTTTTTTCACTTGAACGTTATTTTTACAGAGAATGCCAACATTTATCTCAATTCCCAAAATGTCCATATTGTGTTGAAATACATTGATTGGAATCAGTTTAAATTGGGACACAATTTTTATTTTCATGGAATTATGGTCAGTATTTTGTACATAAAACACCAATTAAAAATTAAATAATGTAAGTCTAAGGGAAAATGAGACACTCTTGATGCACCAAATATGTCCAAATCCTGGGGTCTCACTGTATATAGACATCAAGTAGCTTTGCTGGTATATTATAATATTGATGAGACACAACTTGCTTCTTTTGTTTTGGGTGGTAGCACTCCACTCTGGTGGTTGGCTTCAAGTTGGTGGTGATGCCTCCTATTGCCCACATCATGCCTTTGAAGTAGGTTGCTGCCAGGGCAAATCTGGGCGCGGATATGGGGTGAAACTTTTCCCATATGGGAGCCCTCTTGTTTGGGTTCAGTCTGATGACTGTGGACAGGATTCTGTGGGTTGGTGAGAGAGAGAGATATGGTCTTATTCATTTGTTGTTGCTTATTGATAATCATTGTGAATTCTGGATTGACTGTACCATATATATGCAAGCTGTTTGAAACTACTGTAAAGCAATAGGCAGTGGTGCACAGCAGATGTATAAAGTATATATACTGTGTATTTCATACTGTACACATGTGTATAAATAAGGGTTGGATTATGAATTTTGTGACTGTCTTTTGCTATCATCAGAGGAGGACAACAATTATTTTCTTTGGTTCTTCAAGTCTTCTTAAACTTCTGGTAACCTTTTGGTGGCCCACTGCTGAGCTGCAGATGGAGACAAGCAAAAGACCTCCAAGTGTATACCCTAGCTTTGGTGTCCTTGAGCTGCCTCTTTATTTGCCATATTGTGCCTCTGTGGCTTTTGGCTGTTATGGAGAGTGAAGAACAACATCTAATCTAAGATTGTTTCCAAGGACAGGGATAGCATCATTCTTGTGTCAAAATGCAGCTTAAACAACTAATATAAAACTCAATTTTCGACACTTTTGATTGTTGTATTTATTGCATGCAAAATGCATTGAAATCAACCAAGAATATTTTGAACAGCTTGAAGGAGTGTTACCAACTTATGGGACAATACATGCAAATGAAGACAATTTAAAAATTTTTGAAACTTTGTTGGATCTATTCAAAAAGTCTGAAACTTATGAAACACCCCTTGTGTTCTGAACATGTATTCAAAACACACACTGATATGAAAGACTGTATATATACAAGTCTTCCAATAGTGGAAAAATTTCTCCTGTCCCTGGCATTCATTGGAGCCTGGCTTGTATTGGGGGCTGGCATTTACTAAAAAAATTTGCAGCTAGTTTGGAAATTGCCAAGGCAAAAGCTCATTTAATTAATTAAGCATGAATGTATGAAAATAATGATTTTAAGTGAAGGGGTGCTCCAGGGTGGATTCTTTCTTCAGAATTTCTTCAAAATGATGGAACTTAATTTCAAGTTAAAGGGATTACTTTAACCTCCAATGGACACAAGAGGACACAAGTCCCCCTTGATTTTTTACCCCCCATCTCTTACCCTCTGTTATTGTGTCAATGAATAAAGATTCAATGAATTAAAGAAGGCACAATAAGACCACTGATGACAGTGCACACACTATAGCAGAACAACCATGACATGGACAAAGGAAAGGAAACTGATGGTGGTGGAGATGATGTATACATCAATGCATAATATACAGCAGCACTCAGCTGATTGTCACTTCCAATGCCGCCAATTACATAGATCTTGCCACGAAACACCAGCAATGAGTGATGCATCCTGGCCTCAGGCATGTCAGACAGCATGTCCCAGGTGCCCTGGCTTGGATGAAACCTCCAGCACTTTTGTGAAGGCGTCGCCTTTGTATTGTAGCCATCATCTGGCACAAGCAGGGGCACTGCTCCACCTGTGCATTTTGTAAATAGATTATACTTTTAATTATGTACACTGTACATATAAGTCCTTGATTGCAATGTTGTGCTGCAGTAATCCATGGGATATATATATATATATATATAATGACACAAATTGCCATTATCTTCATTAAAAGTGTATCATTGATGACTTATTCTTATTGTCTTCATTGATGCAAATTGATTGCATACCAAATTCCCAGCTTAATTAATTGAAACTGGGATGATGAGATTTTTCAGTAGTTCTCAATGCATAGGTTGGTTCATTATTGAGTTGATTATGATGGATTGCATTGTGGTAATTTGTTTGCTATGCGTTGAATTGCTTTGCTATATACCATGAATTAGATTAGATATGCAATTATTCAGCAGGGGGTGATTTACTCCAGGATATTCATTGGTACACAGTGTACCAAATCTTGTTCATGTTATTAAAATAACGCCGCTGTATCACCTTGCTTCTCTGTCTGAATGGATTTTGTTCTTTGAAATACACTACATTTGAACCTATACCATGCTTGTGGGTTGGATGCAGCCTCTGATATTTCTTGAGTTTGTGTGATTGTAAAATAAATATGTGACATAGCCCATATAATATTGTATAAGGTTCTAAGATTTTATTTATTTTAGTTTTTTGAAGCCTTTTTAAATTTAATGCACAAAATGATAGGTGAAACCTTTCCAGTCACAGCCAGAGTTCCTGACCATGCCACAGGGTGCATAAAAGCTTGTCAGATGCATTTGAAAATATTGAAATCTTTTATTGTTGTACCCATAATCTTTTCTATATTTTGGATACTTGAAAAAAAATTCAAATTTTATGCTAACCTGACAAATTTCCAACACCCTGTGCCCCATGAGCAAAGAACTCTGGCAGAGACTGGGAAGTATTCTCTCCTATCATCAAGAACTATATTTAGAAAACTTTTTTAACATCCAAAAGAAATTGAGAACCTTGAAACACTATACAAGCTTTGTCATGCATTCTATTCTTAACTATTATGTTTTTCACAATCACACAGTCTCCGGAAGTGTATCAGCAGAGGCCACATCCAACTGGCATATCCCTTGTCATTTATGTGCATCAGCCACCCAAGTGGGGATTATTTGTGTGACCATGCAAATGGTTTATTTGTGTGACCCCACAATAAATGGTGCACACTGGGGTCTACATGGGTTATTCTGGGGTTACAAGCATGCACCTCTGTAGACAAATTTTGCTACCATTCCTGGGCTACATTTGGTGCACAAATGTGACATGACAGGAGTAACAACACACAAATGTACCAACTGAAGGTAACCTCTGTGTAACGTATTTGTTTACAAATGTGACCCTGAGTAATCCATGGCGTGAACGCACAATTGGGGCACATTAGGGATATTCATGTGCAACAGAAGAACTTTGGTACACTTCAGGTGCACAGCAGGGTCACTGTATAGAATTACAAACATATCCCCAGTGTGCACCAATTTCCCCACTTGGGCACACAATTGACTATTTGCAAAAATAAGGAAATACATATATTGGATGAATGGATGCCATTCAGAATCCAGCCAGCAGCCATCAACATCATATTGTGAAGATAATGTAAACTCTGCTCAGAGCATCAGTTATGAGCTTATGACCAACTGCAGAAGCAGTCATGATATTCTTCAAGCATAGTAATGTAGTGCAGTATACAGGCAGCATTTATTTGCTGGAATCCACTAGCATAAGTGACAGCACTGTATATTGTCCAGCACCATGCAGCAGTATTACAACACAGTATATACAGACACCATAACTGATCCTCACCCACAACATAAACACAGCCATCAAAGAAGACAGCAGCAAAGTGGACCCTTGGCTCAGGCAGCCTTGTGATGCCCCACCAACGCTCCAGGTGAGGGAAATACTGGAGCACATATGATGCAGTTTCTGCAGTGAAGCCCAAGCCCATCATGGGGTTCATGCCACCAAGGACCAGGACACTTGGGTGGTCCTTCATGAGGAACTGGATGACCTCAGGCAGTCCTGTGCAGCAGGCACTATGATTGCTCCTAATAATGCTTCTACTACTGCAATCACTCATCCTCATCATCATGGATGCCTGATGTTGATGATGGTTGTTGTTGTCCTCATCGTCATTGCTGATGATGATGTTGGTGTTCCTTGTCATTGTTGTTGTAGTCCTCATTTGCTGTTGCTGTTGCTGCTGTGAAAGTGGTGGCAGGTCTTGGACAAAGAGTTGGCCAACATTGTCCATGCCATTGAGTGAGGTATTCAATAGCACCTTGCCATCTTCACTGCATCTAAATACAGCAGCAGCGGTATTTAAATACTGTCTCTGCTGGACATTTGATAATTATGCATATTTGGTGTGCATAAAAGTAATTGAACATACAGTGGCCCCTGCCTAATAAATGTCTTAATTTGTGCAACAGACTATATAGTCCTTTATGCCAAAAGTCTGTTAAGTGAGTTGAATTTCCCTATAGGTTTACATTAAAAAAATTTAATTTGGTTTTTGTTTGAAAATTTAACAGGAAAATCAGGAAAAAAACTTAGAAACACAGTCATTCTTGAACTGAATCAAACCAGAGCTTTATGCACCTTCAAAACAGGCAAGAAGGAAGCCCATAAGTCACTGAACACACTCAGTCATTCTTTAAAAAGCGAAAAACACATTAAAACAAAGCACTGATCACACAAAGTCATAGTTGCCATGAACTTTGAAAAGGTTTTGTGCACCAGATGGCTCAGCTTGGGCAACTAATGGCCCAGCTCAAGCACAAGAGAAGTTCTTTATGTTGGTCATGCATTTATTTCAATCATCAATCTTTTCTCATCAAGAGTGGTGAATTTCCTTTTTTTGCCAATCTTGTTGGGCATATTTTCTCTCTACAAAACTTGAGTGAATCAGGCACAATTACAACCAAGAACTCAGAAACACTGAACATAACACATTCCAACCAAAAATAATGATTTTTTCACTCAAATTATGTAGGGAAGCAAGGGAGATGTGAGGGATGCACTTCCACCTGTTGCACACACTGTATAATGGACTGAAGTATGTTAGGTGGATACATCAGTCAGCTGGGCAAGAGGGAAAACCAATTCCAGAGGTGGTCCATTTGACAAAAATTGGTATGCCATGAGGTCTGTTAGGCAGGGGGGGGGGGCCACTGAATGTTACATATAGTGACATTACATCAATTAATGAACAAATGATCCAATTTCTGTTGAAAGCACATCACAATTGATCATCATCATCAAAATTAAATCCCATTCTGAGGCACTTTTGCATTCTTCCTTGAAATGCACCAGGCCTGAATCTTTTCATTTCCCCACTTGGAATGCCACAATTTCCCAAAAGTAATTTCCATCTTGGAAGTTGGCTGATGTCTGAATGATGCGTGGCATTACCCTTCATTTCTCCTGCATTATTTCACTGTCTGACAAGTGGCAACAGCTATATATATATATATATATATATAGTATATATTGCTGTTCCCTTATTTCAGCTATTGGTATAAATATTTTACCAGATTGGAAAGTCAAATGTATTCAACATAGCCATTGTCAGGATTATTCCATAATTTTTTCATTAAAATAATGAATTTTACTTTCCTTTTGGAAATAAGTCCACGCTCAACTTGAAAAGGTACATAAGTACGGTATATGTTTTTGTTGGTGTATTAGGAAGTGAATCATCCTGAATATCAAGTATACATGCCGTACGCTATAACTCATGTTATATATAGAGTTAATGATTGTTCTTTCTTCCATCAAGCTACTTATGCTATACACCTAACATGCATGCATGCATTCAGCATGAATAAATAAAAAAGGATTTAATGCATCTTCTATACAAACACTTTGTCCTCAATTTATTATTCATTTATTCACACATGCAGCTGTATTTATTTGATTACAATAAAGCTGTGAGAGGTCCTCAGACCCCAACACAAATATCAGGTTTTAGTGAAATAAGTTTATAGCACAATCGGCCGTTTGTTGGCGTACGCTGGGTTAGCGGCGCAAGTGTTGAAGAAGTGTTGTGGATGTTGGCTTGTATGTGTGTGACTTGAGGCCTTCTGGGTGTGGAGGGTTTCACCCACGTGAATTGTGTGGGCAAAATTCTTGACATTCTCCAGGCCTGAGTCCATGTTTGCAATTGCGTCGTGTTTCAATTCTTTGAAGTGGTTGATTGCTGACATGCAGTGACGTTGTGCCATAGGATTTGAAAAGCTTAGCCCACGTTTTGACATGTGGGCAAAGTTTTTCACATTCTCCTGGCGCGCGTTAGTTTTGTCACAGCAATCTGTGTAAAACATAACTTTAGTTGAAGCGGGAGACAATGCCCCAACTGCTTGTGGGCATGAGCCGCAAATTCGTATCGTTCCTTTGCAAAATTCGTTGTGTTGTTGTCATCAGGCAAGCTTGTATGTTTTTGTTTCATGTTTGTACTGCGCATGTGCAGTTGCGCAAAGGGTTCAGTTTTGCTTCGTGTCCAGTGTTTATACAATTCCGTGTGATGTGGCGTGTGGCTTCATGCCTTTGGATTTGAAGGGTTTTGCTCACGGAAAAGGTGTGGGCCAAATTCTTCACATTCTCCAGGCGTAAGCTGATCATTCCATCTGGAGTTGTGAAATCAATATTTCCAACCATTGTCCGCTCGTTGTGTTTATAGGATGAAGTGTATGCAATTTAAGGTAACTCATACGCCTCTTCTCATCGGTTTAGTCGACCGGCATCTCGAAACAGGTCGAGGTAAGGGAGGTATTGACCTCTGGCGGCTCGTACGCCAATCCCATCGGTTTTAGTCGACCGGCATCTCGAAACAGGTCGAGGGAAAGGAGGTATTGACCTCTGGCGGCTCGTACGCCAATCCCATCGGTTTTAGTCGACCGGCATCTCGAAACAGGTCGAGGTAAGGGAGGTATTGACCTCTGGCGGTTCGTACGCCAATCCCATCGGTTTTAGTCAACCGGCATCTCGAAACAGGTCGAGGTAAGGGAGGTATTGACCTCTGGCGGTTCGTACGCCAATCCCATCGGTTTTAGTCGACTGGCATCTCGAAACAGGTCGAGGTAAAGGCAGATCGCGCCTAGGTGCAGTGACCAAGTGTGGTGCTGTGACCAAGTTTCCGTCCGTCAAACTCATCTCGAAACAGGTCGAGGTAAAGGCAGATCGCGCCTAGGTGCAGTGACCAAGTGTGGTGCTGTGACCAAGTTTCCGTCCGTCAAACTCATCTCGAAACAGGTCGAGGTAAAGGAGGTATTGACCTCCAGGCGTTTCGTACGCCTGCTTGTTGTACAACATTTTTTCATATGTGAGAGCTCTCATTAGACAATTTTATGATGACATATTCCCCTTTACTTTGTTTCAGAAGCTAGTGCGCACTAGACGTTTTTCTTTTTCAAACATTGTCATCTTGTGAAACAAAGAATGAGCGGAGAAGACTCAATTGACAAAGGTGAGTGTCATTTTTTGTATTTATGTCCCTTTGGCATTTAGGGACAAAAATTTTGACACGTTTCAGAAGCTAGTGCGCACTAGACGTTTTTCTTTTTCAAACATTGTCATCTTGTGAAACAAAGAATGAGCGGAGAAGACTCAATTGACAAAGGTGAGTGTCATTTTTTGTATTTATGTCCCTTTGGCGTTTAGGGACAAAAATTTTGACACGTTTCTGCTTTCTCGTTCCGTTTGCAGAGGTTGCCGATCTGAGCAGTGGCTCCGATGGGGGAAACAGTGCCCCACTCAGTATGGAAGACCAGGACTTCGAATCTCCTCGTCGAAAAGTACGCAAGTTGGATGATGAAGCTGGCGTAATGCGGTTTCCAGAAGGGGCCGTCAAGCTTGCCCCTGTTTTCGGACAGCTGAATGCCAATTGTCTTCATCAACTGAACACGCTTCTACCAGTTGTGGAGACGACAGCATGCACCGATATGACGCGGTCGCATTTGGAGCAAGGTGTAGCCATCAATCCTCTGCGCATCGACAGGGTGCAGAAGGAGTCCAACGAATTGGAGCAGACGGCAGTAGAACTGGAGCAGCGCCGTGATGCGGTTGAACGTCAGATCGCATCGGACAAGGAGCGAATTCAACGTGGAGAGGCACTGATTGCTGCCTCGGACGACTGCCTGAAGGAGGCTTTCAACTCTCATATGCAGATTGACGAGGGCCGCCTTTGTTCAACCTTCGGAAGTGGCGGCATGTTGTTCTTCTCGTCATTTAGAGCTCGCGAGGAGCTAAATGGTATGTACACAAAAAAAGAAATGTTTGTACACATGTTTATGTTTGGAATATGAATATATTCATAGGTGGAGTTCACATTTTCGACTTGGCTGGCGAGCCAAAGCTGTCCGTTGCCTATGGAGCAGCTGATGATCTTCAAGAGTTATGGCTGAGGGAGTACGACGCCCAAGATCTTTCTGGGCCGGCAGCAACATCAACGCCACCTATGCCAAGCAAGGTGACGGTGCAAGCTTTGCAGGCGGCGTTGGAGAAGTGCAGGGACATCGGCGATCGCCTAAGATCACGATCCTGTGATTCAATGAGGGCTGCGGCGGTTTTGGACGTTGAACCAGCTGGTGGCGACTCGGATGACGCAGGAAGCGTTGCACAAGTGGAGGCACCGCAAAACATTAATGCGGTCTTCTCTGCTTTCCGTTAGTGTTTGGAAACATGACTCTTTGAATGTTTGAATGACGTTTTCTCAATATTATGCACAGGTCGCCGGGCTACAGGATGGTGGGAATTCGACCCCAAGGACTGGGATCGCTATGTTTCCAACGTTGCTGAGCGCATGGGTATTTTGGAGGGCAACGTCCAACGATTGAAGTTGAAGGGCCAACATCTCCCGACGCCTGGTTGCAGTGAGCAAGACATTTTATACGGCAATAAGGCGATGGAAATCATCCGAAATGATGCTCGGGAGCGCTCAAAGGTGCGCGTTCTCCTTCTTGGGACATCACTCATTTGTCCATGGAGGGTTGGAAGTCTGGACAAGACGTTCATCACCCGGGTTGGGGAGAAGGAAGATCAGGTGTTCCCTGTTTTTGACTTCAGTCATCTCACCCGAGATGTGAATTTCGACGTATACCAGGTTTGTGTTTGCAAAACAATGTTTGTAAGCTTTTTCAAAGACATTGGTTTGTCCGTTTTCTCAGTATGGCGCCAGCGGTCTCTGTGCTGTGTACGGAAGCAAGTACAACCTTTGGAGCGCAAGAGATGTTCGAAAGCGCGTTTATGAGGACTTGAAGCTTCCTGAGGACTTCCAATTTACGCAATTGTGCGGTCGAATTGGAACCAACGACATTAAGGAGTTGGTGACGGTGACCGGATACTGCAAATACTCCAACTTTGTGGCATTTTTCAATGACCTGAAGGCGTATTACCGCCGCCTGTCCAGGGTGTTCAAATGCCCTGTATTTGCATTGGGGGCTTCTTCCCCTGGAGAATGGGTGGGGAAGAAGGTTCACTTCCAACTACATCCAGAAACGGGATTGCCTTTGTTTCCGTTGCGGCGTGTGGACCGGGGATTGGTGACGATGGAACAACGTCTTGGGGCTGGATCCTTCTTCCAGGGCCTGTTGGACAGGATGCTGCGGCAGGAGGTCGGGCGTCTCCATGGTCATTTGACTGACGTGACCGGATGGTGGGCATTGCCCACTCCACTGGAATTCTTGGCGCCGTACGCCAAGATTACGAAACATGACTGGAAATCGTTCGGTCACTTAAATTCCCGGGCGTATTTGTGGTTTGCCCGCGACCACGTCCTGGCGATGTGTTTTGCTACGTTGATAACAGCATCCGATTCCGAGACCAGTGTTCTGATATGTCCTGGGCAGGCACCAATGTGGAACCCAGATGGTACGACAACGTCAGGCAAGTCACCATATGAACCACATGTGCATTTGCGGAAAGATTCCGAATACCTGTGTCCAATGTTGGCACGTGGTCATGTGGCTTTCGGCGGCGGAGGGATTGTCAAGAATCCATTTGATGAGTAAGAGACAATCAAAAAATGTTTGTAGAAATTTGATTGTTCATCTTGACTGTTTTAATATGTTTGCAGAATCAAGGAGCTGATGTATACCGACTTTGAGGAAACGTTTGCTCCAGAATTGACCTGGTCGTCTTGTGATCGGGTTGCAGGTCTCCGGCAGAAAGGCGCATGGCCAATTGGATGCGTCGTCAAAGTGGTAGACAAGAATGAACGAATGATCATTGGCATGTCCGATGATCACTGGCTGTGGCTTGTCGGGCCGCATGGGCGCGTTTTGGTTGCGGCAAGCAAAGTCGAGGCTGAAGTGCCTTATGCAACTGGTCAAAGCCGTTAATTTGTATGAGACTGTTGATCTCGCGGTTGAAGGTATTTTGAACTTAAGGTTTGTGGGCTGTTCTGTTTTTGTTCGTAATTGACCAGTATTTAAGAGGCATTGATTTTTTGCAAACGGGTGGCCTTTGTTTTTGGTAAAGGAATGTTAACCAAGTGCCTCTGGTCCATGTATATAAACATGCGGACATTGATCTTTTCGTTGGTGATAACGTTGAATCTCGTGCTCCTTTTTTCGGCGGCATTTTTGTTTTTGGTGATTGTTTATATATTCGTATGGAATGTTTTGAATACGACCGGACTTAGTTGACACAATTGTCTTTCACTCTGCTGCTGTAGTTGATTGTTCCGCAGAAGTAACCGTTTCCATTTTGTCCTCAATTTCCAGGGGAATCAAGTTTTCAATCGACTGACT
>CAJPEX010000048.1:80145-101498 GCA_905338405.1 Notodromas monacha | reverse complement strand
TTTTAGTGAAATAAGTTTATAGCACAATCGGCCGTTTGCGGCCTAAGGGTCCTGAACCCTCAACTTGTGTTTATCAGCAATGTCCAAGTCCACAAATAATATTTCCCAGCAATAAAAGTCACACACAAAATATGCAGGTCTGTTCTTTCCAAAGTCCAGAGCAGGATTGATTGATTCTGCTGTTCCTTCCTCACAGGTCCAGGTCCTCCCCAGTGGAAAGCTTCTCCAAGGTTTTCACTGGGGTGTGACTAATTTTCTGTTTGTAAAATTCTTCATAATTCCTTTCATCAAGTGATGATTCACTTGGTGGAAGGTTTTTCCTGAAGATCAATATCTTCAGGTTTCATAATGTTTTAATAGAATATATTTCTGTTGTTATCTTGAATTGTTTAGAATTTTCGAGATATTTGTTTTTATGTACGACGTAGTGTTTCCTATGCTGCGTCGCACTTTCTGCGCCTCTCCTGTTCCTGCGCTGCGGGCGACATCTAGTCGACCCGCGACAAAAGCCTTGTTTTGTTGTTGTTGGAGACCTGCCACCACCATTGTGATGAGTGCCTCATTATTCAAGGGAACATTGAATTGGGTGGAAAAACCTCCCAACCATAAAAATGATCAGGCCAGAAAACCCAGGAAAAGTTTTGAACTGTACACTGAGGCTTTCTGAGCCCAGAGTTGTCTTCAACTCAGCTTTATTTTTGCCAATCCCAGGCCTCTAAAATTTGCCTGATCCAGAGCAGATGAGTACTCAATCAAGGCCAGTCACAATAATTGATTTTAAAAAAACCTATTTTATTCTTCATCATCATCATCAGTATGAGCTTAGCAGTTGTGCATTGAACAGTCTGTTACTAATTTCAATTTGCAGTTCAATAATATATTTTTGACTTGTTAAAATCTTTGCCTTATTGTTGGGACAATCATCTGAAATACAGTTTGAAGTTAAGTAGGGATTCTACCAAGAATCCCCAGCCTTTTCCCAGGCTGATTCTGCATTTTGACTTCCAATTTCTTTTGGATCCTGCACAGCCAGTATTTTCATCCTTATGTTGCAGTGACTGTTGTCCCCAACAGTCATTATTGACACAGTTCATCATCCACTAACTACAGTATATCAGGAATTCAGGATCAAGAAACACATCACCATCAGGACAGAGCAGATTAGCTACTGTAACAAGAAGAAGAGGGAATGCAACAAGATGTTATCATGATTGAGATCACAAACATTGGGATGAGATTCCGGTTGTTGGGATGCCTCTTGGGAGAACCAACAGATCCTGCAGGGATCCTGCGCCGGACCCTGGGATCCTTGTCCCTGCCAAACACCCTTGCAGCTTCCTTCAGCACTGACTCCTCAAGCACAGCAAGGCTGCTCATAGCAGCACCATCACCAACACCTGACAATGATGAGTCCTGCTTGACCCTTGCTCTTGATTCAAGTCCCAGCATATATGCAGCAAATGGAACCACCCATGGAAGAAGTAACAATTGATTCCAAAAAGAAAACAAAAAAAGGAATAAGAGTGAGACATTTCAGGGCAAGAAGAATGAAAACTAATTGTATTCCTGATTGATGCATGTGTATTTTATTAATATTACATTGCTATGATAAAAGTCCCCTGAATGTTTGTTGCAAACTTGAAGGTGCGTATAGCATTGCAGTACACTAAAATGTGTCAGGATGATTGAGAGAACCAAAAAGATTTATAAAACAAATTTGGGCAGTTTTTTATTTCATACAGAAGCCCATATATATGAATTAAAGTGATTTATTATTCAGGAAAATAATGAACAATCAAACAGTGTTGACCTAGAAACATGTACACCATATAGCTTGCAAGTGTTTCTCCCTTTAGCTAGATTGCCCTTTTCTTCCTCTTTAAGGAAACAGATGTTGTTTAGCCCCTATACCTGTTTCCTGTTTTTATTTCTTCATGTGAATGTCACCTACATCAATGCATGACAGTTTTTTTTTTAGTCAAGCACCACTTCCATTTTACTGCTGACAGTAATGAATGCTGTGCATAACTATTTTTCTTTATGAATGCAAGTTCCAAGAGAAAATGCCTAAAGATAGTATATTATATATACATAGTTTGGGACTCATTAATTCAAAAGATAGAATGAATCTTGGTTGCCCCCAATTCATTCTGAACCTCAAGATTCCTTCTATCTTTTGAATTCATGAGTCCCATACATATATATATTGTATATATATATATATATATATATATATATATATACATACATACCCTGCTTCACTGAGTGGTACTCAGAATTAATCCAAGCCTTAACTTCTCAGGAAGCCCTGTATCTAATTTAGCAAGACTTCCTATATATTCCATATTCCAAGTACATATTTGAAGTATATTGTAATATATAATTTTGTACAACCTTGAATATTTTTTGGGCAACAATACTGCTAATGCTTACGTATCCAATGGATGTACTGTATGTACACTGTATAGACAAATGACTATATAATGCTGCAATAAAACAATGAGGGATGAGGGGATGATGAGAAAGGTAATGAGAGAGAACATTACAAAACTGAGCCTGTCATGCACTTGATTGTCCTCACTTTATGTCATTGAGGTCATTATTGGCATAGCAATTATTGCCATGCTGATCCTCACAAAGGCAGCAGCAAGAGCAACTGTGACAGGCCCCATCAGCAAGTGGTGAGTGCAGCCAAGCCTCATTGTTGCCTTCTGTTGCAGCTGCTGCAAGCTCATCAGTACCCCTCATTATTGCACCACCACCACCACTACCTGTTGCATTTCTCACACATCCTGAATAGATCACACCTGAGGAGGCGCTGTGATAAATTGTGCCTGCTGGAGATGAATGCTGCTGGTGTTGTTGTTGAAGTTGTTTTTCCTGGTGCTGCTGTGCTGCTGGTGGTGCTGCCTGCAGAAGCCAAGGATGTGCTGGCCAACTTTTTGCTGCTGATGGCTGCAGCATGGGCCACAGCCTGGATGAGTTGACTTATTCCTGTGCATCCATTTTGGAGGCTTGTTGCCATTGTCTCCTGCAGTAATCAATCAATCACCAATCATATATTGTGTCAACAAGAAGAAATAATTTTGAAAGAAGAATGGGATAAGATAAAGCATAAATTGTCATAGGATGATATGTTTTGTAAAATGTGGCATTGTCTAAGCGTATACCACAGCATCAAAACCTGCACAAAAAAAAATTCAAAAACTATCCTCCTTTCCTATTACATATCAAGCTGCTGGTTTTCTTGCTTTCTTTTCTTTTTGGAGTGATGCTACAGTAAAATCTTGGTACAAAAAACTCCCATGGTCCTGAGAAAAAATTGTTATAATGAAAAATTTGTTCTATTGAATGAGATTAATAATGTTCAGCACATTTCAGACTGAAATTGTATTGGAAATGGGGAATACATACTTTAAAATGCTTCTAAAACAAATAATTCAAGACCTAGCATAATTAATGAGTACTTCTGATGAAATGAAAAGAAATCCTTTGAAGCAAATATAACTCTCGTTTAAATGAACAAACATTTGTCCTGAAGTATTGCTTGTCTAGACAGATGAAATGAAACAAAATTACATATGGTAAAAATACTGCACTTCCTCCTCAATCAAGTTATACACCCATAGCTCTTTGAAACACAGAGAAACATTCTTCTAGCATACTGTTTATTTGAAAAATGTATACATTAAAATGGATGAGCTAAAGAATTTCCAAAAATATTTACTGTTGATGCATTTTTTGGACACAAAGTTTTCTTGGCATAAAGATTTCTTATTTTGTGAATGTTTAATGCTACATCTTCTAATTTTTTCCACATTTTCTTCCATTTATTGAGTAATCCCTATATGAGCAATGCACAGAATCATGCCCACAAATTTGCTATAATGAGATTACAGCCTAAAATTACTTTGCAGCCACTCATAAAAAAAATGGTATAACACGATTTGTTGCAAAGGAATTCTACTGTATTCTGTTGATTGAGGTCCACTGAGCTATACTGCAACTGAAAGCCTAATAATAAAAAGCAATCCTGTGTTGTATTTAATCCCATTCTCAGATGTGTCCTCTTTATAGAGAAGAAAGGTAGCAAAATGAGGGAATCAACATTGAAGACCACTTTGCCACATTATTCAAACATATATAAGCTCTTATTTACAACTCGGATGTACATCAAATTGTTCTGTACAGTACTGTATATATACAATAGTTTAGGATGGAAACAACATACATGCAGTAAAAGCCAAGACTAAGTAGTGTAACTCCTGCATCATAAATACATCAGTTTGTGTATCACCGGAGCACCTTCTCCTCTTATGTCCAGCATTTCAAACTGATAGAAACAAGCAGAAAGATTTACAAGCATTGGAATTCAATGAAGATGAGACCCTTTCTGTAAAGGATCAAGATAAACTGTTGGACTTATGATTTCTCATCAAAGATTCTCTCTAATTTGTTCATTCAACTAAACCTCATACAGAAACAAGCTGAAAACCTTGTGCTTTAAATTAATTTTTACATGTATTTTGTTTCCAATGTCAGGGCATGAATGGGTGCACACATACATGTCAGATGTCCAGTTGTATTTCATGGGTTGTATTCCCTTTTACTTTTGCTATCAATTTGTGCACTGTTTCCTGCTCTGAAGTGATTAAATGTCATGGAGTGGATTTGGGTTGGGTGGGAAGGGGGTTTGGTTGTGGAAATCTTGGTTGAACCTTGTGAATGCTGAAAAGTGGCAAATAAAGTGTTCTGTTCTTTCATTCATTCAAGCCAAGACAACAAGAAAGAAAGAAAGAAAAAAACCCATGCAGGAGATATATATGTAATCACCCTCGTCTCTGCTGAAGATTTTCGGGGCTGCTGCTGCTGCTGCATTCAAGCCGGGTCTCCAGCAACAGCTGTTATTCCCACAAGTACCGTCAGCCAGATTCGCTCGCTCATCTCGATAATAACTCGTCATCATTGGCAATAATTCTGGTGGGTCGATATTATCGTCAGGAGGACAGGGCAACTGCTGCTGCCTCGTTATTTGGGCCTTATTGTAACGATGACGACAATAAGGATCATCCGTGTCCTGTTGACCCATCAGGTACCCCTGCTGATGATGATGGCCACTGCCACTAGTGATTATGGTCTCCTTGTTTTCCGGGGGAGTCCATTTTCCCAATACAGGGTGTCGTGTCGGCGGCTGCTGCTGCTGCTGAGGGCCAGTCAACGTTGTCACCTTTGGGACCTGCTGCTGCTGCACTGTCCCACTGGCCTCATGATGAGTCACCGTCGAGATGAACTGGTAGCACTGCTGCTTCAACTCTGTGTTTTTTATGAGTGCGTGGTGGAATGAAAAACATTCCTTTTGAAACAAATCAATTTATGGTACTTTCCTGTTATCTCTGTACCTCATTCCTAGACTGCACTACCACCCAGACAAATCTTTAGGACAAGTTCATAATCACAAGGACCTACCAGAAACTGTGAATTTTATTTTCCGCATTCTGCTGAAACTGATTTTGGGAGGCAGTTAGATAAATTTAGGTTAGGTTAGGTTATGTTAGTGACAAATATCTTTTAACTTACATAACCTGACCTAACCTAACTTTACCTAACCACCTCCCAAAATAATTTTCAGCAGAGACCCAAAGAAAGCAGAAACTGATTTTGGGAGGTGGTTAGATGAAGTTAGGTTAGGTCAGGTTAAATTGGTCAGAGGGAAGGTATAGAGATAGCAGGAAAGTAGGTACAGAGATAACAGGATAGTAGGTACAGAGATAACAGGAAAGTAACCAATTTATTTTTATATTGCTTTCTTCTTTCTTGTGTCATAAGAAAATAGAAGCAAACAGGCCACAGAAAATTTGACTCATGGAGGTTTTACAGGGGAAAAGCCTGTGACTTAAAGACGTTTTTAATGCATTAATTCTGATGGGATTCAGATAGTACCTAAACAATTTTGACTTAGGAGGATATTTGCAGGTGGGAAACAAAAATGCACAAACATACTGTACAGTATTATATGGGAGCTGTTTGTACATTTGTGCTCAATCTACAGCATAGTGATGAGTGATGACTGAGAATTTAAACAAAGCTTTTTTTGCAGAGCAAGAACTATCCTCTTCACAAAAAATTGTTTTTTTCAGGCAGACATTTTTCAAAGAGTGGAGATGCATTTAAAAATACTAAAAATTGTAGTTTGCACCATCATAGATATGATACAAAAAAGATGGCAAAGGTATGCAGTAAAATCTTGTTACAACAAACTCCCAGGGACTTGGTAAAAAAAATTCTTATAACGAAAAAGTTTATGCATTCAGATTCATGATTTCTAGCACATTTTAGACTGAAATTTTGTAGGAAAAGGGGCAATACATACTTCCAAGTGCTTCCAAAACAAATATTAAAATAATTATATCATAAATACTGAGTATTCCTGATGAAGTGAGAAAACTTGAAATAAATAGTACAGTACTTTCATTCTGCTGAACCTGCCATTCTACTAAAAAGTTACATCAGTTTCAAAATATACAATAGACATTAGTACATGTAAGAGGAAAGCTTCCTTCTGAATAAAATTTCTCATTCGATCATGCATGTTCTTGCAGATGAAGAAAATTCTTCCAAACATACGATATATTATTGGGAAGAATGGCATATAATCTAGAATAGAGCTAGTAAATTTCCAAGAAATACATCATGTTTCATATTTTTTGAACAGGAAGATTTCTTGGCAGAAATATTTCCTTTTTGATGAAGTTGGAATGCGGTAACTTTTTTTTGTCATAAAAATCAAACAAGCCCCATTGTCTTTAAACAGAATGATGGACAAACTTTTGTTATAATGAGATTACAGCCTTAAATTAGTTCATTTTAATGAGATTTGTATAAAATTATGCCTTTGGTAAACTGCTGGGACCAATAAAAAAATTTTTATAATGAAAAATTTGTTAGAATGAGATTTGTTACAATGGGTATCACTTATATTACACCAAATAGTTCACAATTAGCTCCCAGCAGGATAAAAATAAAACTAGCTAGTAATGCTGCAGCACATTCAATAATCTGCAGCATGTTGGCAGAACTGTTGATGAGTGCAGCAGCTTAGTCTGACATTTATTATGCCCGCATCAGCGCTAAATGAAGGGATCAAGCAGCAAGGAAGAGAAAAAAGAATGGGAAAGGAATAGAACGAGTACTGTATTTTACCTTACAGTAGGGCTACTCCTTAAAAGGCCTAAAGTACATCAGTCTATACCTTGGGCACCCAAACGCATGGCGCACACCGACAAACAGGCCACACTCTCTTCATTTATCAAGTGTGCAGCTTCCTCCGCATCTGCAGCATAACACCAACCCAGGAATGCTCTGAACATTTCAGTGGACATCCAGCTCTAAAACAATTACCAGGTTACAGTATACAGTACTGCATTTGCAGATCACAGGATATACAGTAAAATTCTGTTACAACAATTCTTGTTACAGTATAAACATTTTTTCATTATAAAATTTTTTAATGGTCCCAGAAGTTTCCCACAGGCATAATGTTATAAAAATCTCATTTACAACAGATTAATTTTAGACTGTAATCTCATTACAACAATTTTTGTCCATCACTCTGTGTATAAATACAAAAGGGCTTGTTTGATATGTATGAAACATAAATGAAAGGTGTAAGGTGCAGCATTCCAACTTCATCAAAAATGAAAAATGTCTGCCAAGAAATCTTTCTGTTAAAAATATTAAACATGATTTGGAAATTTACTAGCTCCAATCTAGATTATATATGCCTTTCTTCCCAATATACAGTATATTTGAAAAATGTTCCTCTATTTGCCAGTACATGGATGAATGAAAAAGTTCACCCAGAAAGAAGCATTCCTCCTACATGTACTTATATATGTACATATACTTACATGTTTCATTGTATAGTGTATTTTGAAACAAATGTCACTTTTTAAAAGAATGGCAGTTCAGTAGAAGGAAAGTAATATTTATTTTAAGTTTTCTTTTCATATTTCATCAGGAATAATCATTATTTATAATATAATTATTGAATTATTTCTTGTGGTAGCACTTGAAAGTATTTATTGCCCTTTTCCAACAAAATGTCAGTCTAAAATATTCTAGAAATCATGAATCTCAATAATGCAACATTTTTTTTTGCTGCAATACATTTTTTATCAAGCTCATGGGAGTTTGTTGTAACAAGATTTTACTGTATATACATGCAGTGCACAGACTGTTCTGCTGCTGTATCTGCTGCTTATTATGGCTGATGATGAAGTACAGTAGGAATTGAGTACATTACTTTGGCACATTCCCATATTCATCATTATTTAATGTTCACTGTCTGTTGGAAATGATTCACGACTGCAGTAATACTCTACCTGGTCCAGACTGATTCTTGATTCATCTCCTGCTAAAGCAGCAGCAGCAGGGTGAGGAAGTCCTTCTTGTCTTGCCCCCATAAGCAATAGGTCCTGGAAATAGTCTGAGAGCAAGCACAAGACGGCCTTGTGGCACCTGTGACTGTCAGTGTTGTTGGTGTAGACAGTGAAATCGCAGAACCTGAAGGATGTTAATTGTTGAGCTCATTATAGTGATACAACAGTGATTCTGGGGCTGCTGGGCAGGCCAGAAAGAGAGACAATATTAACACATTTCCAAGCAGGGGCAGTAGTATTAGCAGCAAGTTGGATTATACAGTCAAACCTTTTCAAGTTGGATTCAAGGGACCAGCAAAAATATTTGACTCAGGGATGTTTTGAATTGATCTACAATATAAAGTGCTTCTGTACTGAGAAACAAATACAAATTCCTTAAAATTGTAAATTCTGATATTCTGAGGCTGAAATTACTTCTTGAATGAGTGGAAAGAATCTTGAACTTATTGGAGGCAGTGTTCATTTGCCCAATTAAGTCTCTCACATCCTTTCAAAACAAATCGAATTCTGTTTTTATTTCTTTTTTTCTTTCTAGTGTCATAAGAAAATGGAAGCCAACAGGCCGCAGAAAATTTGACTCTTGGAGGTTTGAGGGGAAAAGCCTAGCACTTTGGGAAGTTTTTAATGTATTAATTCTAAGGGGATTCAGACAGGACCTAAAAAAAATTTATCCAGGAGGATATTTGACTTAGGGAGGTTTCAGTTATCAAGGTTTAACTGGTGCATTATAAAAAGGACAAGAACTCACTTGCCGCGTTGAAACAGGCGCCAGATTTGAGTTGGCAGGTCAAGTTTCCCACCACCACTTGCCCCACCAGATCCTGCTGATGACCGGATGCTGGGAAGATGATGCAGGTGCATCAGACTGGAACCCAATCCAGGCTCCATCATAAGCTCATTGGGCATCTGAGGTTGCAGCAGGAACCTGCCACTGGGCTTCATTTGCATTGCAGTCTGGCTCATGATTGTTTGTGTGCCCACTGTTGACTACAGTAAAACCTCATTACAATAACAAATACCATTACAACAAACTTTTCAGCATGACAAACTTTTCTCAAAGTCCCAGCAGAAATCCTGAAGGCTACATGTGATAAAAATATTGCTATTAAAAAATTACCAATTCTATATTACAGTTGAACCTTGATAACTTGAAGCTCCCTAATACCCCTCTAAGTCAAATTTTTTTCAGGTCCTGTCTGAATCCCCTTAGAATTACTTCATTTAGAACCTTGCTAAGTCAGAAGGGGTTTCCCCTAAAAACTCCATAAGTCAAATTGTATGTGGCCTTCTGGCTTTTATTTTCTTGACACAAGAAATAACAATAAAAACAAATTGATTTGAAAAGGAGGTGAGAGACTTAATTGGGCAAATGAACCCTGCCTCCAAGTTCAGGATTCTTTCCACTCATTCAAGAAGTAATTTCAGCCTCAGAATATCACAATTTACAATTTAGAGCAATTTTTCTATGTTTCCCAGAAGAAAAGGAATGTTGGATTTCTTAAAGAAAAATATACAATGAATGCAGGCACACAGTCTCAAATTTCCCATTCAAAGTGGGACTGTGACTGGTCCTTGCTGGGACATGAGGTGGAAACAGGGATGAAAGGTATTCAAAATCCACTTGAACAATTTTCTTTCTAAATTGTTTCCTGGTTAGGCGGAAAGATGGTGGGGCAGAAAATTAAAAAATGAACCCAACAAAACTCATGTATTCTTGAGAAACCCTATGCTGATGCTTAGAAATTGTCAGCTTTCTTGGAACATCCATCCTCATAAATTGCTTAGAAAAACTCACTCAACAAAAAGTGCTGGTGCTGAGCAGCAGTTATTCAGAATAAATGTTTGTGATCAACAGCATTTAAACTCGCTTCTTTTTGAAGATCACAGTTTTTTTAATGCCCAAAACAGCTGAAAGGGTTACAAAAAGATGATGTTAAATTTATGCAGGTTTAATTTTTACAAACTCTTCCAATCAGTCAATATTTTCAAAAACCTTGTTATAACAAACTTTTTTTTCTGGAGTCCCAACACTAAGTTTGTTGTACCAAGAGTTCCCTGTATAATTGAATCAAAGTACTGCATTGCACCATTTATATGAGGTATTTAGCCCTCATACCAGTATATATGAGACACACCTAGCTGTCAATCATTATCAAAACTCAAGCCGCAGTGTAGAAAAGAAAAAACTCACATGTCTTGTTGGCCACATGCTGAACTGGGGGCCGAGCTTAATGATGTGGTGCTGTTGCTGCTGCATGTCCTGACCTCCTCCTCCTGATGAAAATACGGAATCATCCAGTTTCTTCAGTTCTCGGCCATGTTCTTCTTCTTCCTCCTCTTCTTCTTCATCTCCAAATCCGGACGTCTCCTCTATGATGTTGACCGAATCGGCGAGGGCAACGACAATCCGCCCATCCTGAATGAATGCAAGTATATACATTACAGTATTTATCATATGTACTTATATATGTACATATACTTACATGTTTCATTGTATAGTGTATTTTGAAACAAATGTCACTTTTTAAAAGAATGGCAGTTCAGTAGAAGGAAAGTAATATTTATTTTAAGTTTTCTTTTCACATTTCATCAGGAATAATCATTATTTATAATATAATTATTGAATTATTTCTTGTGGTAGCCCTTGAAAGTATTTATTGCCCTTTTCCAACAAGATATCAGTCTAAAATATTCTAGAAATCATGAATCTCAATAATGCAACATTTTTTTGCTGCAATACATTTTTTATCAAGCTCATGGGAGTTTGTTGTAACAAGATTTTAGTGTATATACATGCAGTGCACAGACTGTTCTGCTGCTGTATCTGCTGCTTATTATGGCTGATGATGAAGTACAGTAGGAATTGAGTACATTACTTTAGCACATTCCCATATTCATCATTATTTAATGTTCACTGTCTGTTTATGATTCACTGCAGTAATACTCTACCTGGTCCAGACTGATTCTTGATTCATCTCCTGCTAAAGCAGCAGCAGCAGGGTGAGGAAGTCCTTCTTGTCTTGTCCCCATGAGCAACAGGTCCTGGAAATAGTCTGAGAGCAAGCACAACACTGCCTTGTGGCACCTGTGACTGTCAGTGTTGTTGGTGTAGACAGTGAAATCACAGAACCTGAAGGATGTTAATTGTTGAGCTCATTATAGTGATACAACAGTGATTCTGGGGCTGCTGGGTAGGCCAGAAAGAGAGACAATGTTAACACATTTCCAAGCAGCGGCAGTATAGTATTAGCAGCAAGTTGGATTATGCAGTCAACCCTATTTAAGCTGGATTTAAAGGGACCAGCAAACATATTTGACTTGGGGAGGTGTTGAATTGAGCTACAATACAAAGCCCCTTGTTCTGGGAAACATAGAAAAAGTGCTCAAAATTGTAAATTGTGATATTCTGAGGCTGAAATTACTTTTTAAATGAGTTGTAAGAATTGTGAACTTGAAGGCAGGGTTAATTTGCTCAATCAAGTCTCTCACCTCCTTTTAAAACAAATCGATTTATTTTTATATAGCTTTTTATTTTTCGTATCATAAAAAAATAGAAGCCAACAGGCCACAGAAAATTTGACTTATGGAGGTTTTAGGGGAAAAGCCTTTGACTTGGGGAGGTTTTTAATGCATTAATTCTGATGGGATTCAGATAGTACAAAAAAAATTGACTTTGGAGGATATTTGACTTAGGGAGGTTTGAGTCATCAAGGTTTAACTGTATATAATAAAAAGGGTAAGAACTCACTTGCCACGTTGAAACAGGCGCCAGATTTGAGTTGGCAGGTCAAGTTTCCCACCACCACCTGCCCCACCAGATCCTGCTGATGACCGGATGCTGGGAAGATGATGCAGGTGCATCAGACTGGAACCCAATCCAGGCTCCATCATAAGCTCCTTGGGCATCTGAGGTTGCAACAGGAACCTGCCACTGGGCTTCATTTGCATTGCAGTCTGGCTCATGATTGTTTGTGTGCCCACTGTTGACTACAGTAAAACCTCATTACAATTAAATACAGTACCATTACAACAAACTTTTCAGTATAACAAACTTTTTTTAAGTCCCAGCAGAAATCCTATAGGGTATATGTTATAAAAATCTTGTTATAAAAAACTCACCAATTCTATATTACAGTTGAAACTTGATAACTTGAACCTCCCTAAGTCAAAAGGGTTTTCCCCTAAAAACTCCATAAGTCAAATTGTATGTGGCCTTATTCTGGCTTTTGTTTTCTTGACACAAGAAAGAAAAAACAATAAACACAAATTGATTTGTTTCAAAAGGAGGTACGTGAGAGACTTGATTGGGCAAATGAATCCTGCCTCCAAGTTCAGGATTCTTTCAACTCATTTAAGAAGTAATTTCAGCCTCAGAATATCACAATTTACAATTTTGAGCAATTTTTTCTATGTTTCCCAGAACAAAAGGGCTCTGTATTTGAGATCCGTTCAAAACCTCCCTAAGTCTAATTTTTTTTGCTGGTCCTTTGAAATCCAACTTAAAGAGTTTCAGCTGCTGAATAACAAACTTTTTAGGGAATGTGTGATTTCTTAAAGACAATGAATGCAGGTACAGTCTCAAATTTCCCATTCAAAATGGGACTTTGACTGGTCCTTGGGACATAAGGTGGAATCAGGGATAAAAAGTATTCAAAATCCACCTAAACAATTTTTCTTTCCAAATTGTTTCCTGGGTTAGGAAAGATGGTGGGGCAGAAAATAAGAAATGAAGCCAACAAAACTCATGTCAAAAGGGTTTGTATGCTTAAGAAACCCTTTGCTGATGCTTAGAAATTGTAAGCTTTCTTGAAACATCCACCCTTATAAATTGCTTAGAAAAACTCACTCAACAAAAAGTGCTGGTGTTGGGCACTTATTCAGAATAAATGTTTGTGATTAACATTTCAACTTCTTTTTGAAGATCACAGTTTTTTTAAATGCCCTGAACAGCTGAAAGGGTTACAAAAAGATGATGTTAAATTTATGCAGGTTTAATTTTTAGAAACTCTTCCATCAATCAGTCAAAATGTTCAAAAATCTTGTTATAACTAACTTTTTCTGGTGTCCCAACAAGTTTGTTGCAATAAAAAGATAGCACTGTGTATAATTGAATCAAAATACTGTACTGCACTGTACAGTGCATTTTACCATTTATATAAGGGGCTTAGTCCTGGTACCAGTACATATGAGATACAGTGTCAATCATTATATCAACTCAAGGCCAAATGTACAGTATTAAAAAAAAAAACTCACATGTCTTGTTGGCCACATGCTGAACTGGGGGCCGAGCTTAATGATGTGGTGCTGTTGCTGCTGCATGTCCTGACCTCCTCCTGATGAAAATACGGAATCATCCAGTTTCTTCAGTTCTCGGCCATGTTCTTCTTCTTCCTCCTCTTCTTCTTCATCTCCAAATCCGGACGTCTCCTCTATGATGTTCACCGAATCGGCGAGGGCAACGACAATCCGCCCATCCTGAATGAATGCAAGTATATACATTACAGTATTTATCAAAATGAATCATCCACTCTTTTATTGTTATTCTCCGATGATGATGGACATCTCACCGCAGCAGAAACTTGATGCAATTCCGAATTGGTGTCGCAGCACAGTCGACTCAACGCCGTCCACATCTCATCCGGGAATTGGTGCAGCAGATGGCGCTGGTCCTGCTGCTGCTGTTGGGTGCCAAGGATCTCGATCCCCGCTGGCAGCAGTCGCCGCAAAGATGAGGGGTCCATGATCAGGGAAATGTCGGACCTTCACTCTTTTCTGCTGCTTCTTCTTCTTCCTCCTCCTACAGAAATCCCTAATATATTGATGTCACTCTGAAATAAATGCTGGTCGTCGGTTGTAATAGTATATAGTTCTCGCTGGATTAAGAACCTGATGGGGGTCAATCAGCAGGCCGATCCATGCCTGTCACTCAATGCACGAGTTGTTGTTGCTGAAAAACTTGTGCAAGTGCATAGTCCCTCTATATACACTCTCTACAGAATAGGAAATTGAGGAACTGACACATGTCTGCTCACAATTAAATATAGCTATAGGTATTATGGCAACATATCATGATCACATTGCTTCTTTAATTACCATGAGTATATATATATCTGTATATTTTTATAGACTTTTATTCAACTTGACTTTGGGTATATCTGTCGAAGAGGTATCTGCAGGTTTAGCAAAGTTTGAAACTGAAATTTAACATGCTTGCAAATGTACAATCCAGCTGAAAATTTCCACACTTGTTAACCATTGATGACAATGCAATGTGTCAAAATTTCAGAATTTTTGGATGCCCAAAAAATGTTAACATTGACAAAACACAAATCATCACGAACCACTCTCTTAGCCCCTTTCAAGCAGTCTATAAATTGATTAAAATGTTGTGGTTGTATTCATCAAGCCTTGTTTTAAACATTGTGAAATATTCAAATTTTTGGAATGAAAAATAAAGTTTCAGTGTGATAAGAAAGATAGTCTTGAATTTTTGAAAATAAGAAAAATCAATTTATAGCGTGATTGTCTTGAATAAACTTTTTCCAATTGTGGAACCAATGTATATCTCCAAACTCTCTAATTTTTCTGCTTTTGTTCTTGTAAACAAAATTAGCTTTTACATATAAAAAAATTAAAAGCATCTTGAAAGCATCTTGCAGTTGAAGTGACTGCTGCATGAATACTCCACCTACGGTCACAAGCGGCGCTGAAAGAAAATGGCACCGGTAGGAGTGGCGTGGAAGAGGAAGCCCGGAGTTGAGTGGCTCTATGTGCAAGTGGTGTTGGAATGGGGGCGTTACGTCTCCAGTCAATAACTCGAAATTATTCTTAACTGCGTAGAGGAGCACTGACAAGTGTTGACTGTTGGGTGAACTTTTCGCAGTGTTTGAGTGTGCGAGCCACGCCGCCGGGGCATTTCTGGACGCACCGGGTGATGAATTCATTGTTCTAAACAAATTATCCTGATATGTTTTGCATATTACACATCTACAGCTGACTGTTTCCTGGAACTGCATCCTGTTAATTTCACTTTCAGCTACGATTCTTGCAGTGATTCATTAAAATTTCGTGGAAAGTGCGAATGAACATCGTCCGAATGGACAGTGACTTTGAGTTGCGATGTCCGAGGATAATATAACTCCGTTAAGCAGCGACCGATGCTTTCTCACTAACAATCGTCATCCATGGGATAACCGACTCGCTGAGGTTGTTTCTGAGATCGAAAACAATCAGCATGGTCGTCTTGGCTGTAAAGAAGACCAAGAATTGCTCGTTTCCAATCGTGCACATCATCACATAAGTCTCTCTGAATCCGAAGTTCAAGATGCGTACATGAATCGCCTGCATCTCTTCCGATTTCGCATAATTCCTGACGGGAACTGTCTCTTCCGGAGTGTTTCTCAGGTAATCGAGATTAAGTGAATTTCTTCGAAGAAACGTAACTAAGCTTAAATCATTTCAGGCGCTTTTTGGCACTCAAGAGCTTCATATGCATGTTCGAGAGCTTACGATCGAGCATCTTTCTCGAAATATCATCGAATTCTTACCATTCTTCGAGCCATTGAAACCAGACGATGACTTGCTGGATTTCGCGTTTCATCAGATCGCGAAACTTCGTGAGAACAGTGTTTGGGGAGGTTTCGAGAGCTTGATGGCGCTGTCGGACATGTACAACATTGAGTTTCATGTCATCCTTGGCGGCGCTGTGAAGAACAGTAGTGTGACGATCCATAACTACTACTACCAACGTCAAGAAAATCATGAGTTGCCTATGAAGAAAATATTCCTGAGCTGGCTGAGTTGTGGTCATTACGATCTTGCCACCGATACAATGGAAGACCCCGCTGAGACAAATTTATGGTTGGTGGCCATGAATGAGGAGGAAGAAGAAGAACCGAAGCGTCGCAAGCGTCAGTCTTCAAAATGTCACGGTGCTGCCGGTCGTCGTTCAAGAGGTGACAGCGGAATTGAAGGAGCTGAAGGTCTCGCTTTACAGCTTCTCCAAAGTCCGGTTGAATCTGAGCCTTCCGTTGATGATGAATACTCAGAAATGAAGCCGTCGGACGACTAGGAGCGGGTTGTGCACCAGCTGACAAAAGTACGATGGTTGATGTGTGTCCGCTGGCGGGTCTGTGGTTTCACGAGAGCAGTGTCCATTTTTTCAACACAGCTGTCTAGTATGAAATATTCCAATTTTAAAAACCAACTACTGTAATGTGTTCAGCTTCTGACCTAGTTCATCTGCTGTCATACCCTAACGAGGTGAAGGAGCGAATGAGTTGGCAATCCTTCAAGTCCGAACTGAATCTTCACCGATTTTCAAATGACGCGTTCCAGAAAACTGCATTCGTTAATGTCACTCAAAACTCAGTCAAGTTCCAGTGTTCTGTACTGTGCGTGAGTTTAGCGTGCTACAAAACGTTGAAATTTCCTGTTTTTACGGTTTCTTGATGCGGTATTTCTATTTATTTTATAATGTCAACGACGCGATTTTCTGATGCTGTTGAGCGCTTTCTTTGAGCATCATTTGTTCACTTTATAGAGATGAAGAGTGGAGTTTTTCTGATGGTTTCGTAAATTTCTCACCAAAATTGTGAAATTCTTTGTATTATACGTAGGTATTCTACGGAAATGTGGGTTTTTTAGTTTCCGGAAATAATTGAAATGTAACTCCGCCGAAACATTAAGTGAAGGGTAATGCCCCTCGATCGCAGTTGAAATTTCAACCGTGTTTGAGCCCATCGTAGACGATTTTAACGAACATAGGAGCAAGATGGTCCACAGTGGGAACATATTTGCAATGGACGAATGCCTAAACATCAAAAATCTGTAATGGGAATATACAAAAAACGGTAATCGATCAGTTCATACCCGTAAAGTTCTCCGTGAATTTTGAATTGGTCTTTTGTCAACTGTGCACTGAGGAAACGGAAAGTTTGGTGATGTTTCTGTCAGAATTTTTTTTTATTTGCTTATGAAATGAACTGATGGTCTGGAGCTGCACGACTGCTAGCGGAACTGAATCAGCCGTTGTAGACGCACTTCAGCAACGCTTCGTCTATCTGGACAAGAACGAGAAGCTCTTACTTTAACGTGTACCAAAAAAAAAAAGTGCAGCCGTTCGCGGTCTGGCTCAACATAATTCACAATCTGAAGTTCCTCCGTGATGCCTTTGGTCGCGAGAAGCGGTGCAGTGTTCAATGTGTTCTCTGGATCTTTGGAACCTTTTTACTTGTCCTTACGAAGGCTGTGCGTCGCTGAAGTGTTTTAAATCGTCTCTTCGATCCAAAAAGCTTTTGGTTTCTTTGTAGTATTAGCATATGTGTGTGTGTGTGTGTGTGTGGAGGGCTTTTGCCCTGATCACGTGTTGAGTGTAATTTATTT
This sequence comes from Notodromas monacha, assembly GCA_905338405.1. NCBI lineage: Eukaryota > Metazoa > Arthropoda > Ostracoda > Podocopida > Cyprididae > Notodromas > Notodromas monacha. The sequence continues at coordinate 83,676 of CAJPEX010000048.1, read as the reverse complement.
GTTCGACGACCCTTCGAAGTGTGTGTTTTGTATGTCAGTTCGTGTTCTCTCAAGGGAATTCTCGAAGAAATACTTCTTGATCGAATTAGTGTATAATTTTTCGTTTCATCATCAAATTAGATGATGAAGTTATAGATCCGAAACCGGCGATATTTTCAGAGAATTATTTTATATTATTTGCGTTGGAAGACTGTAACGTTGCTGTTGAGAAGCTGTTTCGATGTGAATGAAAGTATCCTTCCTTCCTAGTGGAAGATTTTTTTGGATCTTTCCAAGTGCATGACGGATTTCAAAAATGTCTTCTTGTAAATGGTCTACCTGAGAGCATACATAATTTTTTTCTAGTACAGGATGTGATCGAACATTTATTGTTTTATATGGAAGACTATGGCCGAGTTTACATTAAAGCTTGACTTCGTATCCTTGCTGCAGTACGCCACTTTTTTGTTGAACCTTCTGAGATTTGTCACATACAGTACTCTAAACTCTTGGAATCATTTCGTCACACCTATGCTTCACAATGATCTGGGATTCTTCAAGTGCTAGGACTTAATGAAATGTTAGGACTTCATGTGCTAGAACGGCGCTATCCTATTGAGTATACAATTTATATCGAAAGAAATCTTGAAAAATGAAAAATATAGCAATCTTCCGAGTTGTAATATGTTCTTCAATGTTGATGGAAGCCCAATTTACATGATTTTCTTTTTACTGTGTTGAATAATTAGCAATTGTTCTCGCGATGATCAGCAATTGCTCTACCGTGATCGTGTCGTGTTGAACTTGAAGCAAAGTTTTATTCAGCGGCGAGGCTTCCTTACTCGTTTTTTAAGGCGAAATGCGTCTCTGGAATCCAAAAAAAAAGGTGTGTCGGAGACTCGTAGCGCAATTTTTTCCCCAAGCAGCCTTTCGTAATCTTCAAATGAGAAAATCTGCACCATACAATTGCGCGCTGACGGGTTTTCTTAAATCGTGCCTTTTTTTTTTTTTTCGCCGGACGAAAAATGACCAAAGCAGTGGATAACGTAGCATGAAGGAATTTGCGAAGTGCATTTTCTAAGTATTCGGAGCTGTGGGACAGAAAGTACTGTGTGGACAGGGTTGTCGACTTTCTCAAGGGTGATGCCGATTTTTCGGTGCGTTTCAGTAGTTGTGACGTTCTGTTTTTAATCTGTGTGTGTCTTTTCTTTTGGATCGGAATTCATAAGGTATCTTGCGGAAGTCCTGAGTTTTCTCTTCTATTGACGAATTATTGGAACCATCTGTGGGAGGCGGAGAGTCGACCACTCCTTAGTGGAGTCCAGTTTTACCGAAATACGTATCGACAGTTTTTCAGTCAACAACTTCGACAGTTTTTCCTGTTCAGTCACTGCATGATTAAGGAATTCTCAAAGTTAGTTGTGCTTAGCAGATCGAACATCTTTCGGTGTACTTCAGTTGGAGATCCATCGTTAAATCAAGAACTGCGGTCTATCCTTGTAAAACGAGATCAAAATTAAGAGGAAGTGTGTAAAACATATCTTCGATTGATGAAGCCAATTGTGCTCGACCCACTTCGTCATATCCATGTTATACTCAATGTTCGAACGTATGATTGACCATGATAAAAGTTCACTACGATGAAGTTTGATCATGTGTTACAGTCCGGTCCCTCAAGTTTCTCACGATTAAACTCGTCTAAGTGGAATTATATCATCAGTCACTGAAATTCGCCGTTTTCAAGGTTGTTGACATGCTGTGACGTGAAACAAATTTTCAATCGGGTATACAGTAGATGGATCTTTATTGGGATTTTGGAACAAACTTCCGTTGAAGTTGGTCGACTTTTCGCCTCGCAACTCAAAAGTGATGTGAAGGAGGTTGGTTTCATGGTTTTTGCAGAACGCATGAAACCGAAGATCTTCCCTTTCGTGTACTTTCCATGTTATCTTGAGATTTCGTTCATCCAGGGACTATGTCGGACCTGAAAGATTTCGAAGTCAGCAGTTTAACCAGCAGTGCGTTTGTTCGCCCTTTGCGACTCAAGTTCCTTCAAAATGGTCAGAATAAAGCCTGGGATCTAGTCAAAGTTCACGAAAGTGTCGGCATCGTGGTGTTCAACGTGACGCGGAGGAAATTATTGTTCGTGCGTCAGTTCCGTCCGGCGGTGTATTTCAACGGAATTCCGTCGGACGAACGCGAAACACTTGTCACACCCGGTTCGAAGATCGATACCGAGAAGAATCCTACTGATGCTGGGTACACGTTGGAAATCTGCGCAGGAATTGTGGATAAATCGTGTTCACTAGAAGAAATTGCTGCTACTGAGGTTGAAGAAGAACTTGGGTGAGTTTTTGAAGCAGTGCGTTCGAGTGATCGATTCGTGATGTGAACGTGATGAGATGCGCGGAAACGTTTGGAAGTCCAGGCCTCTTACGATATTGAAAAAAATTATATCATGAGTGTAACTCGCAGACTTCCGATTTTTAAGCTTCCAATTTGTTTCACAGTGAACAAAGAATAACGTTTGTAGTACTGGAGATTCATGAAGTGGTCTGAAATCCTACCCTGAATTATTCGGATTTCACCAAACCGTAAATAAATTGAGAGAAGGCAGTGAGTTGAAAGTGCACCCTTTCCCATTGTGTATTTAAATTTTATCCACGATCTCCATTTTTATGACTGTGGTAGTAGTCTTAATTCTTGAAAATATCCCGGAAAATACGATTCAGATGTGATGAAGATCTGTAAGATTGTAACCAATTGTCAGAAAATAAACTGATTTATTTTGAATTTCTAGGCTACAATTTGACTGTAGACTTTCACCCGAGATGAGCGCTGAAGTTCGTGTATATTATTTTATTCTGACTCAGCAGCCGTAAGAACACAGGGAACTCAAAAATCAAAATTCCGGTTTTTATCGGTGGACTATCGAAGGTGAAGAACCTCAGTGAAGCCGGTGAATAGAGCGTTAAAAAACATTAGGTTCGAGTTTATTTACTTGGGTGAACCTCGAAGCAAATACGTTCTTCCGAAATTCTTCTCGAATTGCTCCAAAGCTTCTAAACCAACTGCCGTATTTCCTGAACATAATACAGATACAAGAGCGTTCATTTTGTATTCGTATTCCGTCCGATTGGTCCAACACTTCTTGGCAGAATGCATTTCTTAATTTAAAACCGCAGGTACAAAGTGGATCCAGCCTCCATGTTTCGGATCATCACGATGCTCAGCGGTGTTGGTGTGATGGGTGAAAAGCAAACGCATTTCTACGTGGAAGTTACTGACGAAATGCGGATCGGACCCGGTGGAGGCAACAAATCCGAAGGAGAGTCCATTGAAGTAGTTGAACTGTCGATTGATGAAGCACGAAAATACATTGAGGGTCCGAAAGTTTCTTCTCCTCCCGAACTCCTGTTTGGTGTTATGTGGTTTCTTAAAAACAAGGCTCCGCAAATGGAAAACTGACCGTAATTGTGTTTTTCTGATGCCTTATTATTGCTGATTTTTCTTCACAAATTTTGTCTGATTCCTTGGCAATGCGATTTTTTT
>CAJPEX010000048.1:46193-80093 GCA_905338405.1 Notodromas monacha | reverse complement strand
CTTGGCAGAATGCATTTCTTAATTTAAAACCGCAGGTACGAAGTGGATCCAGCCTCCATGTTTCAGATCATCACGATGCTCAGCGGTGTTGGTGTGATGGGTGAAAAGCAAACGCATTTCTACGTGGAAGTTACTGACGAAATGCGGATCGGACCCGGTGGAGGCAACAAATCCGAAGGAGAGTCCATTGAAGTAGTTGAACTGTCGATTGATGAAGCACGAAAATACATTGAGGGTCCGAAAGTTTCTTCTCCTCCCGAACTCCTGTTTGGTGTTATGTGGTTTCTTAAAAACAAGGCTCCGCAAATGGAAAACTGACCGTAATTGTGTTTTTCTGATGCCTTATTATTGCTGATTTTTCTTCACAAATTTTGTCTGATTTCTTGGCAATGCGATTTTTTTTCCATTTGAAGTAGCTTTTCTTTCGCTGTGCCGTCGGTGGAATTTTAAGAGATTTCAAGAGATTGGTGAAGGCAAACAAAACTTACCAGAAATTCCTCATCGGTTCGGTGCTTTTGGAAATTTTCCTTGGCGTACAAAATCACGCAAATTGGGCAACTTTTAGGCGAATATTTTCGCCATAATTTTGTGTCTTACGGCGTTTTTTGTGTCACGTGTGAAAAATGAGAGTGCTTTTTGCGGAAAATTTTCTGTCGTTTTAAATCGAACGACATAAAAAAATTGAAGACTCGTCAATTGACGCCTGTGTTATGCACCTTGTGATACTATTCGCGATGAGTTTTTTTTTCGTGCGTTTTCAGAGTACCGGATGCAATTTTGCAAGTGAATATGTGCACGTTGTTCGAATAATTTCAAAATTACGTGTTCGAAATTATCATTTTATTGGACTCTTGTACCCAACTACGTGAAGGTGTTTGCCCAGTTCGATAAGCAAGTTCTAAAGACGTCGAGTGTCATTGGACTGCATTTTGCCTATTTGCATAAAACTATGAGCAATTAAACTGAACTCCTTACATCGAAGACCTTTCTCCAGTTATTTTTCAAGCGAGTTCGATGTTTTGCTGTGTACGCAAGAAAAACTCGTAGATAAAACATTTGTGATACCGCAGAGTATCGCAATTACGCCTCGTTTAGGTACGGGTAGATGTCACTTGCAGTTACAATTTTTATTCCACGTCGAGTCATCCAATGTTAAATTATCTAATCGTACGACAGGCATTTCTGCGGAAGGATCGGAATGCAAACACTCCACTAATTTTTTTTCTGGTAAAAGTATACGCGTGGTATCTGAAAGATTTCTGTGCAACGAGATTTTAGAAATCTACCGAGAAAAATCATATTTTGTGAGACTCTGCTTAGCGAGAGACCCGCGCAACGAAAAATTGGCATAACAAAGATTTTTAAGTGACTCACCCGGCGAAAGTGCTTCTCAAAATGCAATTTTTCGGCCGATAAATGCCTGAATTTCAGCAAGTTTTTACTTCTTTCTTCGAAAATTTTCAAAAAATTGAGGGAAATGAGAAAAAATTATTCCATTTTTACAAAATCTGGACCTTATAAATTGGGAAATTTGGAAGCAAGAAGTTATCAGGATTACTTGAATTTCATACGTATCTATTTTAAATTCACAATTTTGTGATTAAAAATGCACAAATTTCAAGGATTATTGTGGTATGTTGACGATTGGAACGAATCTAATTACTGTAGTTCCAATGTTATCTTGAGAGAAAACGTGTTTCGCGTCAAGAAAATTCCGCATAGTGAAACACAACCGGGAACGGATTACTTTCGTTATTTCCTGACGGTTTTACCATCAATTTCAATGCTTTCATCCTGTGTGCGTTTGAGTAAAGATTCGATGAGACGCGTGTGCATGAATTCTTGAGAAGAATTATTCCCTTATCGCATCATTATGCTCGATTCCTTTTGTGGAAAAAGATCAGCCCGTGCCTAATTCAGTGAAAGAAAAAGTGTGTGTCTCTGTAACTTGATAACCGAATGTTTGTGAACATTTCCAGATGATCTACTGCGAATAAATTCGCGTTGTTGGTTGGGAACGCTCAGTGCGCGATAATGGCGGAGGCGTCCGCGACGAATTCGTTCTCGTCGAAATTCTCGATGGACGCGCTCATCGACAGATTACGTCAGGGAGATCTTCCTTCCGATGAAATCGAACGCATCATGAACTCGCTTCCGGCGCCGGTGACGGAGTGTCGAGGACTGTCACCAAAGGCCGGTTCGGGGGAAGAGTTGTCTTGTGACACGACGACGTCGAATGACGGCGATCTCGTGAGTGTCGGCGTTCAAGCGGACGTTTCCACGGCGGACTTTTCCTGCCAGGTCAATTGGCGGTGCGATGGGTCGCCTTCGTCTGAGGAATCTAGTTCGAGTGTGAAGAGACAAACTGACCAAAGTGAGGTTTCCTTCTTAATTTTTTTGTTTGCGTAGGCTGTTTTGAAAAAATTGATTTTAAATTTTAGTGGTAATTGTCACGGGTCAACTAGATGTCGCCCGCGTACGCCCTGATTAACTCAGGATGACTAGATGTTGCCCAAGTTGGCATAGCAATGGAACATACAAGAGAACAACGTGGCGTACAAAACACCACGTCGTCTTCGTAATTTTGGAGAAAATAAATTCCTGCAAAAAGAAGTAAGTATTAACAAATATTTTATTATAGATAGGAAAACAATATTCCCGGGAAACCTGACCACACCAGGGATAGCCTTGGAGATAATGATCTCCAAGACTTATTCCACTCATGTGAATCACACAAAATCATGAGAATTAGCAGGGCCTGACCAAACAACAATTGGACACACTGGCAGAAAGCCTTGAGGAAACTTTCCACCAGAGGAGGACCTGAACCTGATCCTTTAGACGTTGAGGTATTGACCTCAGGCCTCAAACGGCCAATTGAGACTACATCATTTCTCTGCTTAATCACATTGAGCAGAAACAATGATCTTTGTCACAGAGGCTTATTAGCCCCTGACAAAAGTGGTGGCCAGTAAAAACTATCTACACACATCAAGATTAGAGTACAGGACTGTGCGAAAGTCTTGGAAAAATCTTTGAAGCTGAAATCCTTGGTGAAATTTCATCCAAGAATTGGAGAATCAACATCCGTGAGTGGAGTGAATAAATCCTACACTTACAATCAGCATCATGCCTTGAGGAAAATCGATGACATCCGCCAGTGCTTTGCTCACCCATATGCGGATGAGCAAACCGCCATTTTGTTACGGTGACCCACCCAAGTGTTGAGGACAACAAAATTGTTGCTGCAAGTCAGCTACAAACACACTCAGGGGGAGCAAATGCTCTACCCCACGTACAACCGGCAAATTTGCCAGGTTTGATGCAGCTAGAAGCACAACAGAGTACATGACAACCCAGCAGACTGCCACAGTAACCCGTTGTTGCTCCTCCAAACCCGTCACCACCTCCATCAGTGATGGGCATCTCAACTGCAAGTACGTTGACCCAGTTTGATCCCAACCCCACTTGTGATTCTGGCACACGCCACGTACTTGTGTGACAAAGTGTACAAACAACCACAAAGTGCGCACACGTATCAAACATTTGTGCAAAAACACCAAATGTTCATGAATGCGCCCATATACTTCATCTTGCTGAGACACCATCATTTTGAGGACAAAGAGCAGCATCAGATCTTGCAATTGTGCAAGGAACTGAATGCCATAATTCTTTGAACTCAGGAGCAGCTCCAAACCAACTGGCTGGAATTGAGGCCTAAACAATCATGTATCCTGGGAGTGCAATTTTTGAATTCACCTTGTGCGCAACCAGCCCCTGGTGTATTTACACCAGGAAAAGGATGCTCCAGTGAACCTTGCTCCAAACATTCAGAGGGACTTAGTTCCCTATCAAGATGACCAAATGCAGTCTCATCAGCTACTCAATATTGACAACAAAACTGACCCGTACCTGTTAGAACTACAAACCTACGCATCGGCAAAAAACTTGCCGCAACCACTGCCATTATTTGTACGGGATTTGGAGAAGAAAATGTCACTCCCCTCATTTGAACGTTTCAGTGGAAACATGGAGGAGGAATATACGTTTGACCATTTCTGGTCCAACTTTCATAAAATCCACATCATTCCAACAAAGTATATCACGCCATCCCAAAGGTTTGGCCTGCTTTTACTTTACCTTGATGGAAAAGCAAACAATCTTGTGGACCAAGAGTCGGATAAAACAGAAGAGTCCAATTACTGCAGGATTCTCAAAATTCTTATTGAAGAATATGGGAATATCCAAGCAACTTGTCAATGTGTCTTCAAAATGTTTGACAAACTCAAACCAGATGGCAATACAGCAGACAATATGGCAAAATATATGGAAAGAGTGGTTGACTTAACCACCCAACTTCATAATTTATGCTCAAATATGCCTCAAGTTCACATACATCTGTGGCTGACCATCAAGCATAATTTGCGCAAGGGTGGACATCTTACAAGTGTTTTGCATGAGCTGAAACTGAATCCCCCTCAATGCGCATCAGAATCCGCAACATGGGACAGTACCCCTGCAAATTGATACTGGTGGATTTGGAAATTCTTGGAAGCAGAAGCTCCAGAGGATGAAGTGTCTCCTACAGCGTTAAATGTTCCTCAACATTTCTTCCAATAAGCAAGGGAAAGAAAAGGAATCATGCAAAAACTTTGACTTCAAGGACAAGGACAAAGACTTGGATTCAAGGAAAAGGAAAAATGAGGACCATAAAAGTCCACAGCATTCAAGGGGAACCAACTTGTTGTGCAAATCTGACTTCAACACAAAAAAAGAAACCTTGAAGGAATCACAGTCAATCTGCAACACCAGAAAAATCAGACTGCAAAGATTGGTCACCTCGTTGCTTGCAGCAAATATCCAGTTATAAAGGAACTGGATCTAACCTCTATCCAGACTATCAAAACAATTTGGGCAGCAAATTTGCCTGTCCATTTTGTCAACAAGGACATAACCCCTTTAAATGCGCACTCAGTACACCTGAACACGTAACTGCAGTCAGACAAAACAATTTGTGCTACAACTGCCTCAGCTCCAATCACACCATTGCCAATTGTGGCACTAGGGCAAGATGTCAAACATCCAACCTACCTCATCATTCATCATTGTGTCTACAGGCCTATAATAGCGGACCTCAAGGTAACAGCAGCTATTGCAGAAGCAATGGCTTTCAAAATAATAGCAGATACCAAGGCAACCGTTTTTGGAGCAGCAAATCCTCTCGGAACTCATCCAGGTTCAACAACAAAAATGGAAGCAACTTCAACAACAACCAAAATCAAAACAATGACCAAGGCAACAACAATGGGCAAAACAACAACAATCAAAACAACAACAACCAAACTAACCGCAGTGGCAACTCCAATAACAGGCGCAATGGCGGATCTCAGCAAAACAATAGATCAAATAACAGCAACTCTTGCAACTTTGGCTCAATTTTACAAGCCATCTCTGATAGCCTACCATTACCACCACCGGCGTTGGCATTGCCAGCACCTGCACACGGGGCACCAGCAGCAATAGCCAACCACGCATGACTAGTTCAGGCAAATGTAGCAACAAGTTCTGTAGCATACTCTCTTCTGGAAACCGCAACAATCAAAATACAACCACAGGACATCAAGGTCCATGCGTTACTTGATACAGGGTCACAATTGACTCTGGTGATGCAAGCCCTTGTCCAGCAACTTCACCTACCTACTCTACAAACAGCCACAGCCCATACTATTGCAGGAATTGGCAATGCTTGTCTGCAGTCAATGACATTGGTTAAGCTGCATTTGCAGCCCAGAAACAATGCAAAATTCAACTTGGAGACCACAGCTGTTGTCGTACCATTGCAAGAATCCTGGGGGGCAACCAACCCCCATACACTCTCACAGCTACAGGATTTCAAATATTTCCTAGCTGATCCATGCCTCCTAAAAAGCACTACTATCACCTTTGACATTGTGCTGGGGGGCAAGGATTTAGTGACAATATATCAACACAACCAGGATCCTTATTGGTTGCATTCCACCTTCAGCATTGTACCATCAGAATTTGGGCTTATTGCTCGTGGAAATTGGGACAATCCTCATCCCCCCATGACAGGAAGACCATGCTCAAATGTTGTTCTTGGACATCCAACAGCATACCTTGATGAGGAACTCACCAACCTAACCATTGACTTCCTCAAGCAGGATCAAATTAATATTCTTGGGGATATCAACAAAGAAACCCCCTACAAAATGGACCAATACAAAGAATATCTCCAGCAAATTACAATCTGCCAAGAAGGAAGAGTAGTTGCTCCACTCCTTAAATCCTATCTATACCCAAAACATTGCCAGCCAAATTCCAACATGGCCGCAATTCAGAGCAAGTAAGTCATACCCCTCTTGGAAAAAGGTGGACCGCTTGCAGAAGCCTACAAAGATTTATTCTCGCAGTGGATCAAGGATGGAGTCATTGTGTCTACAACACTGGAGGAAATGAATGATCATGGAATTGCCTATACAGAATTACCGCATCATGGCGTGGCACGCCCAGAAAGCGCGTCAACGCCTCTTCAAGTTGTTATGGCAGGAAACGCCAGTGATGCAAACTGCTACTTGTGCAATCAACTCTTCATCCAAGGACCTAACTTGCTACCGGAAATCACAAATATATTGCTGCAATGGCAATTCAGCAAATATTTCAGAATTTGGGACACACAAAAAGCTTCCATCCAAGTTCAGTTAGCACCCGAAGACCAATGGGTTCTTCTAATACAGTGGCCTGAGCATCAACCTGATGGAAGATACTCACCCAAGTTTGACTGCTTTCTTCGTGTACCATGGGGAATTAACTGCGCACCATTCATTTTGAATGCAGCAGTGCATTACCTCTACCTACAAGCGGTCAAGAAGCAAATATTACCAGCATCCAAACAAGAAGAATTGACAAACAATACCTACCTCAATGACTTTATCATATTTGGGGAAACAGTGCAGGAGGTACAAACCAAAATGGCAAACACAACAAAAGCGCTAGCAACAGGAGCTTTTGCACTCACAAAAATCAGAGTTGCACCACTCCAACAGGAGGAAGGAGTATCTCCTTCGACATACAAGGTCTTGGGGGTCAATTATGACCCGACAAATGATCTTATCCTAACATCTCCCCTATCATTGCAATCCTTCTTGGTTTGGAAATACCTCACCCTGAGACACATCACTGGGTTTGAGGCATGCCTTTTTGATATCTTGGGGATGCTTACCCCATGTACAACATCAATCAAAATTCTTCAACAAAACTTTCATGATGCGCACCCTAATGTTTCTTGGGATACCAAACTAAATGTAAAAGATTACCAAGAATGGAAAGACATTGCACACCAAGCATTGGCTTGTGTTGATCTTTGCATGTCACGCCTTGCAACATCTACTCCCCATGAACCAGGGGATATCCACATCTTTTTGGATGCAAGCAAGCAAGCCCTTGGAGCAGTTATTTACTTCACAACACATCAACCTAAACCTATGACAACGCTCATTTGGGCAAAGTCTAAACTGGTTCCTAAGAAACAAAGGGAAAAGCCAAAAAAGCAATCGGAGTCAACTCAAATCAATTGCCTAGAACTCTCTGCAGCGTGCATCGCAGCACGTATGCCTGCAGTTTTGAAACACGCAACCAACCTGGACAACACAATTCATTTTTGGACCAACTCAACCGTGACTCTCAATTGGATTAACAAACATGAATCAAAACCAACCAAATACGTCACAACAAGAGTCCAGAAAATCCTGGAGGTATCTGTACCAGCAGATTGGAAACACCTTCCAGGCAAAGTCAACCCAGCAGACCTAGCGTCTTGGTGGGTGTTACATTGAAACTCTTTGGGCCTCCAAACTATGGTGGAATGGCCCAACATGGCTCCCGCATCAAATCAAGTGGCCCGCACAACCAATCACAACAGTCACAGCAGCTGTTGCAGGGGGGCCATCCGCATCCAAATTGGAATTCATACACAGGAAAGAGACCATCCACTCCCTGTTCAAAACTGCAAGAACATGGAGAACGGTTACCCATATCATTGCAGGCCTTCATCAAATACAAACAATGGCCAGGACACCATCACAAAAACTTAAACCATCCAAACATAAAAAGGGTATTAACCCAAAACCAACAATCCAACCTTTTGCACCAGAGGAATTGGAATGTGCCCATCAAGAAGGCATCTGCATTATGCAACAATATTACGACAACAAGAAGTGGAAAATATTGAAATCAGGGAAAGATATCCCAAATTGACCTGATCTAAAATGGGATTCAACACAACAGATGATTGTCTCAATTAGCCAACAAGCCTTTGATGTCCAAGGAGACACCTCTGTGCCTGAACAGGCCAAGAAGACCCTCATCCATCTGCCAATTCCGAAGAACAAACAACCATATCCCTTATTGAGGGCATTCATCCACTCTCAACACATCACTTACAAACATTCATCAACAGCCTACACTCGACAGGAAATTGGAAAAAAAATTGGTTCCAAGGAGGACGCCAACTTATCAGAGACACCATCCGACAATGCCATTGGTGCAAACGGTTCAATAACCTTCCGTATTTAACAACTACGGCACCCCTACCAACTTATCGGTATACAGGCATTCAAGCCTTTAAAACCATTGGCATTGACTTTGTGGGGCCATTCAACACCCCAACCAAAAAACGCATATCAATATGTGTGTTCTCATGCCCTCTAACAAGAGCCATCCATTTGGAGGAAGTAGAAGACCTCACATTGGAATCCTTCATGGGAGCATATGACACCTTTTGCAATCTGAGGGACGTGAAACCACAGAACATTGTCTCTGACAATGCAGCAACCTTTCAGGCTGCATGGCCAAGATTTCTCAAAGCAAACCAGAAAGAAATCCAACAGGAATTTACCACCAAGCATGTCAAGTGGCATTTTAATGCCGCTCACACACCATGGTGGGGCGGATTCTACAAAAGAATGATGGGCATCATCAAAAGCAGATTAGCCCGCTCATTTGGAGGAATACCATCCACCAACAGGAATACTGTTTGATCTGCAGTTACCTTTGTGGCCAGAGTAATCAACTCTAGGCCTCTAACCTACATACCAACAGACAGGAATGACCCAATTGCCATCACCCCATCCATGCTCCTCAACACTCCGCAAGCAGATTATACTGCGGACCTGGATTTTGATCCTTACTGCTATGGGCCAAACCCTATCCAGTTTGTGGAACATACAACCAAGGAGGGACTGACTAAGCTAGCAAAGTTTCGCATTGCTATTGTCAGAACGTTATGGAAATCCTTTTACAACGGTTACATCTCAACTTTACGGAAATTCCCAATCAATCAACAGAAAACTAAGACGTATTTGGTGCCTAAGGAAGGCCAAATAGCTCTATTGAAACAGAGTTCTTTCCATAATTACATGCCTATGGCACGTCTAAAATGGAAAATGCGCAAAATCCAAAAGGTGCACCAAAGCCCGCGGGATAGCAAAATTTGTTCTGTCAACGTATTGATGTCCCAATGGTACAATGCCAATGGAACTTCAACCCCCCATATTCTACCAAATCAATCCATTCCCAATCTCATACCCCTGGAAATTGAAGACACGGAAGAGATTATGGACAACTCTACAAACTCAACCAGCAAGAAATGACATTCAAAGAGTTCAAACAAAGGCACATTGTTTATCCCATCACAAAATGGAAAAACAGTTCAAACACCATCAACATCAAAAATTATCAATACCCGTCATTTCAAAAGGAGATAACATAGTTCCATCAAGATTTATCAAAATTGAGCAACCAATTCTGTTCCAACCATTACAAAAAATAGGCCAATCTCAACCATCACCAAACTCAATACTGTCCAACAAATGGCAACTTTTGCTTTGGACTGAGAACTCAGGATCAATATCCACAAATATGTACAAACATCAGGACGTCTGCCAAACAGCAAAATCACAACTTATTTCTGCAGCGGCCGAGGAATGTCCAGCATTTTGGCAACAACATCACTAACTGCTGCCTGCACCCTACCTCAACCACCAACCAACCACACTTTGAAGGCGTTTCCAGAGGTGACAACCATTTGCTCTCCAGTGGCTTTCACCCTCACCACACATCCATAGGGCGTTTCACCCTTCTTGACCAGCTCTGCCACCTTTGTCCTGGCAGACCACATTAGCTTGGGGGCAAACATCTCTTCAGAGTTGCCGTCCAAATATGCGTCAATACTGCAACATTGGAAACAAAACAAGCATTAACCTTTGAACATTCATCACCATTATATCAAGGATAATACCAGTCAAACGGATTCTGCACAATCCTGCTGGCGCAGAACTCGACGCAGGCACTCGCCTCCCTCAGGCACTCATACTGCCGCATTTGCCCATAGTGGTAATGGGCCTTGGCAGGAGATTTTCCTGCTGTTGCTGTCCCATCTGACCGCCACACCAGGCCCTCTCCAGGGCAGATGAAGATCTCAACTCCTCCACAGCCAGACGTGATGAGGACAGCAAAGATCATACCAAGTACATGATCTTGGGCAAACCAAATGTACGCCTGCAAGGACAAATGCCCAAAGTTGGAGTTGTCCACATACAAGATCTTTGCATGATCAGCTAAATAGCTGAGTGGAGTGGGTATGGCCCACCATCCTGGAATATTCTCATCATGGCCATGGACGCGGCCTACTTCCCGTTTTAATAAATGGTCCAGCAGCGCCTGACAGATGGAACCTGCCTCCAGCCGCTGCTCCATTGTCACTGGCCTGTTGTCCTTACGGCGCAGAGGAAATCTAGGGAACTTCTTTGTGTCCAAACAACACTTTGTCCTCAACCCATTCCAAATGCCAGGGGATGACGCTCCAAAAACAAAACCTTGCCAATCAACAATGCAACGCCTGCCTCCCGAGCATTTCAGCGTCCCCCATCCTGATCAAACGGGAGATGCCAAAAATGCCCGTGGAACAGACGTCACTTTGGCATCTGTCACGGAACTCAAAATCCGTGAGATACCAATGACAACCACACAAAATCTGCAATGAACTGATGACATCCACAAATATCCGCGACAAATTGATGACTTTCACAAACGGTTTAATGTCAAATTTGACATCAAAACTTGTTTCACCCTCAAAAGACAACATCCAAAAATGTCAAACAAGGAAATCAGTGACATCCTGTCACTCACAATCTCAACACGCTTCTGCGTACATGCTGCAACTGACAGGGACCTTTGTCCCTCTCAGCATGACACCATTCATTTGGAATGGCGCAGGTGAATCATGTCAAACAATCTCAACACCTCTGGAACATGCGCACATCTTCCAGACCAATGATTCAGCACATGCCCAAAAAACGCCTCTGATTCAACATCTGAGCTATGCCTCAAAATTTTGAGAGAATTCTGGAGAAGCCGCGCACGCGCACCGCCATCTTTCTCCCCGTGCCGACCAGTCAATTGGTCTTGCCCAGCTCGCCACCCAGCGGCAAGCCAGGAAAGACCAAGGGGGGTTTTGTCACGGGTTGACTAGATGTCGCCCGCGTACGCCCAATTAATTTGGGATGACTAGATGTCACCCGAGTTGGCATAGCAATGGAACATACGAGAGAACAACGTGGCGTACAAAACACCACGTAGTCCTTGTAATTTTGGAGAAAATAAATTCCTGCAGAAAGAAGTAAGTATTGACAAATATTTTATTATAGATAGGAAAACAAGATTCCCAGGAAACCTGACCACACCAGGGATAGCCTTGGAGATAATGATCTCCAAAACTTATTCCACTCATGTGAATCACACAAAATCATGAGAATTAGCAGGGCCTGACCAAACAACAATTGGACACACTGGCAGAAAGCCTTGAGGAAACTTTCCACCAGAGGAGGACCTGAACCTTCCAAGACTTATTCCACTCATGTGAATCACACAAAATCATGAGAATTAGCAGGGCCTGACCAAACAACAATTGGACACACTGGCAGCAAGCCTTGAGGAAACTTTCCACCAGAGGAGGACCTGAACCTGCTCCTTTCAGTGTGAAAAAACTGTCACTTGTCTTCTGAGCTCCCCAGAGAACAGACTGCATATTTTATGTGCTGCTGAAAATCATCTTTGGATATTGTTGGAACTTGAAGAACATATACTCAGACGTTATTGCGGTATTGACCTCAGGCCGCAAAAATGGCCGATTGAGACTACATCATTTCTCTGCTTAATCACATTGAGCAGAAACAATAATCTTTGTCACAGAGGCTTATTAGCCCCTGACAGTAATCATCATCAATGTTCTGCGAATTCTCGAGAAATTGTTCATCGCCGGTTTCTGAAAACTCTCGAAATCTTGTAGAGTACAAATCAAGAAGGGAATCGCTTTTTAGACGCATCAAACTTTCAGAGCAATTTTTTATCTATACTGTAAAGAGAAAGTGTTTCTTGTTTTTTTATGCGGGAGATGAGTTTTCTTTTTTCTTGAATGATCAATAATTGTTGGAGAATATGGGGTTTGATCTGCCTCCAGTGATTGTTTATTCTTTTACGTGCAGGTCTTATGTGGAACAAAAATCTTTTTCCTGCTGCAAGTAATTCTATCGTTTAAAAAAATTAAATTATTTCTCGTGCGTATCTGAAAAACCGTTAAAAAAATTAAATTATTTCTCATGCGAAATAATTCATTCTCATCTTATTGATGAGGTACTTCCGAAGTTTTTGTTGAGCCCTCATTCAGTTAGACACACATTTTACTCCCTCAAACAATGTCAACTTCATTACTTTCGGCTTACGTATGAATCAATTTTCAGTTTTGCCAACTCGTGTCGTATTCGATGATTTTGATTTTCATTCTCAATCATTTGACGTGCTTATCTTTTTTTTTTCTTTTCAGTCAGTTCGATTACCGCTATGGAAGAGGCTTCCGATTCAGAAATTCTCTCGGACCGACGAGAAAGTTCTTCTCTTCAATTGCGGCCAGTTGTCGTTGTCTTATCCAAGTTTTTGCTGCAAAATGAATCGGATTTACCTCCTTCAATGACTTCTTCCGTCACCGAAAGTTCTTCTGTACCATTGATCGATTTGGATTCCAAACCGCCCGTTTCTCCTGCATCATCCAAATCGTCGAAGAAACACAAAAAGAAGAAGAAAAAGAAAGAGAAAGAAAAAGAAAAGCACAAAGAGAAGAAGAAGGAGAAGGAAAAAGAAAAGGTGAAAGAAAAAGAAACGGAGAAGAAGCAAGAAAAAGTGAAGGAGAAAGAACAAGAAAAGGTGAAGGAAAAAGAGGAGAAAGAAGAGGAGAAGGAAAAAGAAAAGGAGAAGGAGAAAGAAAAGGAGAAGTTGAAGGAAAAAGAAAAGGAGAAGGAGAAAGAAAAGGAGAAGGAGAAAGAAAAGGAGAAGTTGAAGGAAAAAGAAAAGGAGACGGAGAAAGAACAAGAAAAGGTGAAAGAAGAAGCAAATGTGAATGAAAACGAAGAGGAGAAGGAAAAACGAAAGGAGGAGAAAAAAGCGGAAAAGGAGAAGAAATCCAAGGAGAAACCCGCCTTGGACGACTTCACCTTCAGCTTCGACAAAATCAGCGGTCCCGAAAAGAAGCCGGACGAAGACAAACCCAAACCTAGTCAAACCCAACGTCAGTCACCCGTGCCAGAAGTCAAACCCTCGCCCGAAGAACTCGAGAAGCATCTTCGCAAACGTTACGGTTGCACGAAGGCAATCCGAGTCATGATCGATAAATTAACCCCGGAAAAGATCGCCAAATATCGTCGGTTCCTCCGGAAACGCGCTGAAGAACGACGTGCCAGGAAGGTCGCCATGATCAAGGAGCGAATGGAACGTAAACTCAAGCTCTTGAAGAAGCGTCGAGCATTTGACGACTCGAGCGACGAGGAATCTACGAAATCCGACGTGACCCGCGTGAAAAGACCAAGACTCGATTCCGACAGCGACGAAGAAGCCAAATCTGAGAAATCCCAGTCGAAACCCAGCAAGATACCCAAACTGGATCGTGTAAAGAAGCAGAAAGACGGCGACGAGACTGAAGATTCGGATGATGATGAAGCCTTGGTCTCCAAATACGGTTCAGTCTCGCAGAAGGTTTCCTCTCTCCCGCAAATTCCGAAAGCGAAAGAAATCGAATCAAAGCCTGCAGTCGAAGTGGTCGTCCCTATAGCTTCAACTTCAACAGCTGTGGTGGAAAAGAAGATTGAAGTTCCTGTTCCCGCTAAAGACGAACTTTCCGAGCAAACCAAGAGAAAACTGGCGGAGCTCCTCCAGAAACAGGCCGGCAGAATGATAGAAAAAGACCCGTTTCTTGCACGAACCTGTGCAAGTGCTATGAATTCTCATCTTGAATCATTTGTAAGTTCGTTGGTCTTGCTGAAATTGAAAGTACCTGGAGCCTCTCCTGAAATCTTCCTGGGACTAAAAATATTTCATCTTCTAAAATAGTTTTTCAGCGCAGAAGCCACATTTTAAACATTTTTAGATATACAGTGAGACCCCAATATGTGGACACCGAAACATACAGCCAATCCAACTTAGGGACGCTTGAAGACAAAAAAAAATCAGGTCTGACATCCAGACATTGGCTTGAGTTAGGGACACTTCTCTGAAATTTTCCCGAAAAATCAAAACATTTTATTTTGATATCTTTTGAATGAATCAAGCTATTTATATTCACAAAAATTGAAAAAATATTTTATGATAAATTTGCTCTAATTCATAATTAAAAGCAAGCTGATTTTGTGTTTCTTTTTTTTTCAAAGTATTTTTCTATCATGTGTGCATATTCTAGCAATGAGTGTTCTTTTTCTTTGCTTTTTGATCTCGTTTTGATACCAAAATATCAGATACTACTTGGTTTTGTTTTGCACTGTTGTTTTCTACAGTTTGAAGTTGAGGGAAACAATTTTTATTACATTTTTTGTGGACTTATTTCTAATATTTTGGAAAAAGGAGAACCAATTAAATACATGATCTCTGAAGTCTGAGGGAATATGAGACTGGACTTGGGGACATTCCAACATCAGGACACGCTTGATGCCCCAATTATGTCCGCATCTTGGGGTCTCACTGTATAAATTTTCCATTTTTCTTGAAAAGTTAGCGAAGTATCAATTCCTTGAGACATTGTTCAGATATTGAGGCAAACTCTTGTGTTGAAGTTGAATTTCCTGTCCATTTGTATGTTGTGGCCACACTGGAAACTATTATTGAATTGTCTTCAGGGCTATTTTTTTTTTTACAGTTGAACCTCTCTAAGTCATATTTCAAGGGATCAGCAAATTAATTTGACTGAGGGAGGTTTGAAATTATAGAGGTTTGAGCTACAGCACATAGCTCTTTTGTTCTGGGAAACATAGAAAAATAGCCCAAAATTGTAAATGATGGTATTCTGGGGCTTAAATTGCTTCTTGATTAATTTGAAAGGATGCTGAACTTGTAGGCAGGGGTTCATTTGCCCAGAAAGCCTTTCACTTCCTTTTCAGACGCATCAATTTTTAATTGTATTGCTTTTTTAAATCTTGTGTCAAGAAAATCATAGCCACAAGGTCACAGACATTTTGACTTACTGAGGCTTGAGGAGAAAAGCCTTTGACTTAGGGAGGTTTTTCATACATTGTTTCTAAGGAGATTCAGGGGAGATGTGAAAAAAAATTCGACTTAGGGGGGTATTTGACTTGGGAGGTTTGAATTATGGAGGTTCACCTGTTTAACAAAAATAAAATATTCCTTTCTCTTTTTTTGCAGAAAGACCAACCGGAAGACTGGCTGGATAATTTCCGCAAAAACTTCTTATCTAAAGTTATGCCGGAGGCTGTTGCACAACCAAGGAGGTTACCAAACTACATACCCAAGAATGTGGAAGAACAACAGGATATCAAAAGTCGAGATTGGGACGATGTGAAGAAACTGGAGAATGAAATCGATAGGTATGCTTCATTATCCGATTCAATTTTTTTATTCGTTCTATGAAAAGTTGGGAATGTACAGTATTGGACGAACTCATGTTGGACTACATCCCATTTACAGTATTTTTCTGACTGACTTCCGTTTTTTATTTCTTTGACAGATACAATTACGTGAAAGAGAAGTGGAAGGCCCGAGAAATCCCAAATGCCAACATTTGTCGATCCTTCGTGTCTCCACACAATCGGGCCGCATATTCGGGTCCGAAGAAGCAGATTTTCAAGCCTCGGGCCGCCGCCCCGGGGATTGCCGTGACCCTGGGGAAATGTCGGGACGGGGACTGCAACAACCCGACTGGGTCCAAACCCAGGTTGCTGAAGGAAGTCGCACCCACGTGGCATTTTGAGTTCTTTTGGACGCCGCTCGACCGAGAAGCGAATGTCATCCGAAGGAAGTTGTTTCTCGAGATGAAAGAAGCGAAAGATGTTCTGACTGCAGAGAAGGCGGAGAAAATGAGATCGGCTGCGAATTTCCTGAAAAAGTCGAAGATTCAGAAGGAGTATGAGAAGAAGTTTGAGGATCTGCAAACAAAGATGAGGTAATTATTTTTTTTCAAGTGCCAAAAATTTTGGTGAAAAACCCTTGGAATAGACTCTTTTGGGCAACACTTGCTCTCAATCAGAATCGTCCGAATCACCGTGGGATTTTTTAAAGTTGACTTTTATTCATTTGCTGGGGATTTTCTCCAATTTCAGTCAACTTCGTGCCATTTTTGAGTAGCTTTTTTATTCAGCATCGCCGACAGAAAAAAATTTGCCGAGCTTAGAACACTCCCCCCCCCCCCCCCCCCCCCCCCCCCCCTAAAAAAATTTTCCGAGCTTAGAACCCCCCCCCCCCCCCCCCCCAATTGCAACATGATTGTATATTTTGGGACATCATCGCTCAGGGAACAAATTTCTAGTATTTTTTTTTTCATTCCTAGCGTTGAACCGCAGTTCAATTTGTAAAGAAAAAATAAATACACAGTGTAAGTGAGGTTGGAAAACGTCGTCTTCTCACAAGTGGTGAGACTATTTTTCAGCACAGTGCGTGATGAAAAGGTGACCCGAGTTTCGCATTCATTTCACCATGTCGTGGAAGTTTGGCAAAGAAACTAGCCAAAGCCAAACCATTCTCATCAATTTTAAACTCTTGTTTTTTTGTCCTGTGCAAATTCTAAATGTTCGTATCATGTGTTTAATTGCCCTAGTATAAGAAACAGAATTTGTGGCGTTTCTTCCTGAATTTGATTTTTGATTTGTGGAATCCTTCGTTTAAAATTACTGTGCTCTTTAAAAAGGTTAGTGCCATTTATTTGGCAGAATGCCGACGAGAAAGAATCTAGTCGCGAAGTGTCAGTATTCATCGGGGGGAAGTTTGCATTTCTCATGATGCCCTGTGCTAAAAATATTCGCGCACTTTTGAAGAAAAAAAAAATTTGCTGGGAACCCTTAACATAATGCAAAAGCAACAATTTTTTTGGAAATGATTTATTTACCCGGACTTGAAAGAACTTTCATGTGTGTGTGTATTGAATTGTGCAATGAAATGTTTTAAGATTGTTGAAACGTAGAAAGGCTTTTACGCAGACGAGGCATTCTCAAACTAGGAACATTTCTAAAAAAATATGATGCGTATTCAGTGATATCTTGCGTGAAACCTTTTCGAAAACCAAATGAAACGATTTTAAATCTGCAGATCTAAAAAATCCAGAGATATTCGAAAAGAAATTCATCCAAAAAAAATTTGTTTAATAAGGCATTGAAATCTTCAATTTTTTCAAGGATTTGAAAACGCCCTCGTGAATTACTGTACTTGGATCGAGAATTTTCAGAATTAAATGTGTAAAATATGTAAGTAATAATAATACAGTATAGTAATAATACAGTATAGTAATAATATAGTATAGTAATAATATAGTATAGTAATAATGTAGTATAGTAATAATGTAGTATAGTAATAAAGTAATATAGTACAGTGTATAGTAATATATGTATATTATGTGTGTAATATCTAATATGTATGTAATATTTAAATATTATCAAATATTATTGTATTATATTAATATTTAATGAATTAAATATATTTGTCATTACAGTAGTATCACAGTATGGTGGAAAAAAATTTAAGAGCTCAAGCTCTCAAGAATTTTAAATCTATTTGACAATCACACATTCTTGTTGGGTGAATCATATTTTTGGGGTAGGGAAATGTTTTCTAATGAGTGAAGATGTTCATTTTCAGGCAACAAGTGGAATCGCATCCCCACATGCAAAAAATGAAAAATCTGTATGAAAGATTTTCTTTTGCGCATCAAGAAGGATTAGAGTGGGAGAAGACGTACAGCGACTTGCCTGGGGCAAATTTTGTCAACATGAACTTGGAGTTGCCAAAATTTTTGAACTTGGAGCGGTATCATCGGTTGGCAGTGGATTTTGACAAATTTTACAATGGTGCCGTACCTGATGATCAGAAAAAAGATCTCATAATTGATTATAAACGATAGCGAACTCGTTTCACTATTTTTTTTTTTTGAGTGTTGCGTCATTAGTTGGGTGTCGGTGCCCAATGGATGCGCATGTGCTTCTGACCATTTGAAGATCAACTGTTGAGTTGTAAAAAGAAAATTTTGAGGTTTCTGATTCAGGGGAACCGGATGATCCCTGGATACTAAGTGGTTATCCCTGGCTCAAGTATGGGACTCTCCCTATGAGATAGGTTTCCAAGTCTTAATATGTGGAAGTGGGAAGGTTTTCTCTTTCCCATTTCATTTGCAAAATTCACCCCTGTACCAGGTGCATCTTTTTTCCAGGAAGTGAGAAGAAATAGGAGTGTGTGTCATAATCTTAGAGTAGCATGACATAAATTTTACTTGATTCCCTGCATAACAGAATACCCACACACAAAAATATCTGCATAAAATAAGTTCTTATGGGGAAAATATGACTCAAAGAACAAAGTTGTTCTACATGACTATCTTTTGGTTGAGAATGCTCAAATTTTATGAAGTTTTAAACTGGAACTTTGCAATTTTCCCAAAACATGTACATCTTCTTGTCTTACAAATTGTACAATTCAGAAACATTGGAGCAAGAAGTTGCAATGGTTACTTCAATTCCATGCTGATCAACTTTTGTGTTCTGAAAACTTGGAAAAGGATGACTACTTTTAGTGTAACTGTTGAACATAACTGTGAATCAAAGAATCTTTGAAATCCAAGCATTGCCTGTTAAGTTGGTGAATGCAAGAAAATCTTGTTACAACAAAGTCATTGGGACCAGTGAAAGAATTTTGTATTGCAAAGTTAAATAAACTAGCTCATTTAACATTGTGGCTATTGAGCAGTGACTAAGAATGACTTTGCTGTGAGCAATTACAGGTGGACTCTCTCTGAAACAAACAAGTCTACAACAATTTTCACTGCGTATAACAAAATGTTTTGGTTCTCTGCAATGGTGTTCCCCAACCTTTTTGGGTCAGCAGACAAGGAATTTTCAAAAATAATTTTGCAGACCAGCAAATTTCCAAAAAAAATGTTCTGTGGCTGAGCAAAGTTTCATAAAATGTTCAGAATCAAAAGTTCTGCTTGAAAAACTATGGCATGGCAGGTATTTCAAAAGTTTTCTCTTCTTTGCAAATATTGAGAACCAATAAAGCAGCTATACAGTGGAATGTCTTTAAAATTTAGGAAGGTGGGCTTGAAGAAGTGTTTTTTTTGGAATACAAAATATGAAATGGATTATTTCAGTAGTTGACAATATGTCTGAAGTATTTGTTTAGGATGAAAGCTAACTTATACCTCTTCATCAGATAATTTCAACTGCCATTTTCTTTCCAACATTTGAGATACAAATAAGAGTTTATTGTCACTTTTGTTATTCAGTGGAAAATTTTCTGCAGACCAGCAACAAACTTCTGCAGATCTGGGCTGGTCCAAGGACCACAGGTTGGGGAACACTGCTCTACATCAATTTTTTATGACCCCTTGAGTTTTGTTGTAGAGAGAGTTCCCCTGTATTTGTTATAATTATATTTGTTTTAACAAGATTCTACAATATATATCATGTTAACTCAAATACTGCTCAATCTTGATCACATTATGCGCTTGGATTCATTTGCCTAAAATTTGATTAAAAGCCGGTTGGAAAGTAAGTTCAGAATTGTAATTTTTACTTGAACTCAAATTGAATTACTACTCATGTCACTTATGTCATGTCCACCATGGAACGTTAAAATGAAATTGACCGACGATTTGATCCCAGTTTAACGTTTCGGTACTTTAACGTTCTTTGAAACACTTTAAGTTCTTACAGGTGTGTTTTTATGCCAAAAAGTTGGTAAAATTGTGGGGAAAGGGTCAAATTGCAAGTCAACCTCCATGCAAACTTGACCGTTTAATTGTGGGAGGTCCAAGGTACCACCTGTAATTGTTTTATTTTAGAAAGTTTTGTTAAAATGGGTCAAAATTTCCCCATCAGAATCAAGTATGAAAAAGCAATTTCATTTTGCAGTGATTTGTGGCAACATTTTGATTTTTCTCTGTTCAATTTTTAAAATATGAGAGATTTTAGCTGACTAGAACTTATGGTATGTGTCCTACAGGAGGTTATGTTCTGCAAAAATTCTACTAAAAAATACTGACATGTACCTTAAACAATGTGTGAGGTATTCAATTAAATTTTTTTTTAGTTGCCCATCATGTGGTGCAAAATCATCAAGGGAATATGGAAAATTTCTTATGAAGTGCTTGTGTTGAAGTGTTGTATTTCAATGGTATGCCTGCTTTTGCCTGTCTGAGTAATTCATCATATTCTCTGATTTTTGTTCAAGTTTGTTTCTTAATACTGTACTGTATTTCCATTGTCCATGTATGAACAAATGATTATTTTTCATACTACTGGGCTTGATGAAATAAATGGAATTATCTTCAGAAGCTGTGTTTCTCATCTGTCAGAAATGATACAGTCAACCCCCACAAAACAGACTTGATTTGTGTAATTGGCTAGTCTGCTTTTTAAAAGTCTGTTGTGTGAATTAGTTTATTGAAAAATTGAAATTTTTACTTTTTAGCATTAATTTCAAACCAACAGAAGTCTCTTCTGCAGATTTAGTCCATTGCGCAGGAGGGAATGCTGCCTCCAGATGTAGTCTGTTGTGCAAAAATCCATTGTGTGGGAGGTCTGTTGTTCAGGGGGTCAACTGTATTTTACTGTATACAGTACCATTTTTCTCAAGTCTGCATGAGGTAGGATGTTACTTGAGCTGATAGGTTCTTTCAAAATATTGAAATTTTGATTGAGATGTTTGAGGTGCTTGTTGATTTCTAGAATATTATCACAAATCTACACTACATGAAATAGCTGACCCAAAGGAGATAGTACAGAGAAACATATGTTATGTAGATACATAAGTCAAACATAAGTGTAAAGTACATATATTGACTGGATAGGATTTCATAATTCTAAGAAACTGTAGGCTGCCTTTCATGAATTTTGCCAGCTAGTTAGGAATTATTTGCTTGAGTGGTATGGATCAGTGTTCACCCTTTTTAGATATGCAGACCAGCAAAATTTCTGTAAAAATTTTTTGCAGACTGGCAAATTCCCACAAAAAAATTCTGTGGACCAGCAAAGTTTCATAAAATTTTGCAGACTCCCAAAAGTGTTGCTTGAAAGACTACAAAAGTTACTGATTTTTGCAAAAATTGAGTTAAGCAGAAGAAGCACCAATGACGAAGCAAGCATATAGTGGAATGCTTTTGAAAAATTAGAAAGGACGTGGGCTTGAAGAAAGGTTCCTCAGAATGAAAAATTTTAAATTACCTGTATTTATTTTAGCAGGTGCAAATTTATCTGAGGTGTTGAGAGAAACACCAACTTTTATTTTCATGAGGTAATTTCAACTGCCATTGTCCTTCCAGAATTGTAGGTAGAGATAACAGGAATGCATCCCTACTTTGGATACATGTACTGTATTATGCTGAAAATTCCCTGCAGACCAGCAAGAACTTCTGCAGACTGGTGCCATTCTGCAGACCACTGGTTGGGGAACACTGGTATAGATCATGCTTATTCTATCCCCAGGAAATGAGCATGGCATATTGGGCAACTACTCACCAACTAGTTGCTAACTCCTTAGAGTTGTGGTGATGTCCTTTGATATGCCCCCCCACATCTGAGTCCCAGTCCAATGGACAGGTGGGGATAGGCCAGGGATTAAGAATCATGCACTGTGGGTCATTTGTCATTGACTAATTGCATCAAACCATAGTGAATTGCTGGTTTGGTTTGACTATACAGTTGAAACTAATAATTACATGCCAAATATCAATGATGAACAAACTTTTGGGCATTGTTTACCATTAGCCCAGCTGATAATTCACCCACTTTTTACAAGTTGGCTTCATGGAGAGAGTGACACGTTCAGGGACATAGGGGGGGGGCTAACATATTAGCTCTAGCAAGAAGTCTGTCCACCATTCAACCCATATCACATGGGTGACAGTCACCTGTTCTGAGGTACAGGCTTTGGGTTTTTTCTGTACTGGTGAAGCTCCATGTTGTTCTCCTCAAAAGGCTGTGCCACCTCCCCCAAACTGCTGCACCACCTCCCCCCAAAACACCATACCATTTCCCTCCCCCTTTGCCATTTGGACCCTTTGCTCCACCTCATTTGCTGCCCCAAAAGCTGATGGATGGTTCCTAAAAAAAGTTGACATTTTTTCTTTTGATCTCAGTGGAAAATCAGTACTTCTTCAACTTAGAAAATAAAAAAGTAACAGAATTTCAGTGCACATCTAAAGGTATTTTTTGAAATTTGAATTTGCTTTCATAGAAAAAGTTACAATGGATAAAGTTATAAAACTGGTGAAGCATGCATGTCACTATATGTCAGTACTATTTTTTTATAAATTTAAAAAGGGAATCTTTTTACACAGTATGCACACATTTCAGGAGAGTCAATTTGAAAAAATTTGTAAGGAGTTGAAGTAGAAATGGTAGAATTTCCAAAAACCCAATTATGCATAGTTTTCCCCTACAAAAAATAGGGACGTTGCAGCTCACATTGGCAAGGCATTGAGGCAAGAATGTTGTGGCAATGTCAAGTTGGTCACCATTGAACACCATTGCTGGTCCCCTCAAGTTTTGCCTGATGTTGGCTAACGCATGTGCAGTGGATTGCCAACAAGCCAGGTTATACCATCCTACAGCAAGGTCTATAATAAAAATGGAATAGATTGCCTCTCATTCAATTGCTTTTGTCAAAACGCCATTTCCAATATGATGCCAGTGGCATTGCCCCAATGTCTGACAGCAGTAAAAAAGAATAAAAAATTCCCCATTCCATTGCTGCTATTTACTTCTTTATTTTGCCTTCTTTGTGCTTACATTCTTTTTTCTTTACTCCATCTGAATTTGGGTAATTAAATGCCTGTTTTTATGCCTGATTATTTCCTGGGAGATTAGCAATACATTCTATTAGTAGCTTGATGCTGATGTTCTTGAAATTATTATTCCTTATACAGCAGAAATCTGATACAAGAAATCTCATAAGAATTTTTTCATTGTAACAAAGTTTTACTCATCTATTTCTCAATAGGCACCTTGTTATAAAAATCTAATTTAACTAGCTCATTTCAGGCATACCTATTTTTTCAATACTTACAATGGCTTTTAGCAGCAAATCAAGCTGTGGCAATGAAAGAACACCAAATGAAAGCTTGTTCAATTCCCTTTCAAATGGAATATGTTTTTTGGTTCCAAATGCAATGGCATGATTGGAAGAGCCCTTCAAATGAAAACTCATTTTCAAAGAACAGTTTTTGGCATCTCCTCAATATTGCACTAAGCTGCTTATCTCCAGAGCTGTTCAGGAATAGCAGTTTAGGACTAGTAATTTAAACAGAAAACTTCATGCTGCCTTCATCAAAAGGCTGCACAGATTTCCAAAATATTCATGAAGAGGGATATTTTATTGACTGAGAATAAGTGATGAAACAATTGAGCAGTGGGAGATGTTACCCTGCTCCCATTGCATGCAGACCAGATTCCTGCTGAGACCCCTGGGATTAATCCTTTTTTCTGAATGACTGGATTGCTCCAAATCTGTTCCACTCATCAGGAATCACAGTAGTCAGGTGGTTGTGTGCTCAATACACTGCATTTTCATGTGCAGCAGTGAATGTTCCATTCTGATTGTGATGACTTTGTGTTTTTTGATGACTTTTGTTTGTGATGATCAGTAAATTGGAGTGTATTATAATAGAAGTGACCAATACTGATGATGTAAACATGTGTTTGCTACAGGCCATTTTGTATTTGATGAGTGAAACTGATTTTGGGCTGTCCAGTAATTATCCAGAAAAAATTGCAGCTATACACATGCCATGGTGATTCTAAATGCATTTCTGTTAGAGCTCAATATCAGAGCTGTTTAAAAATACACAATTAAAACTATATTGCCAGCTCTTATGTATGTGCAGTTGAACTTCTCTAAGTCAAACTTGTAGGCACCAGGGAAAAAAATAAGATTTAGGGTTGTTTTGAGTAAGGGAAAAAGCATTTTTTTCTGTGCGGAGAAGTTAAAAATTGTGGAAAATTGTAGATGAGGATATTCTGGGCCTAAAGTCATTTTGTAATGAGTTTACAGCTTGCTGAACTTTGAGACAGGGGTTAATTTGTTAAATTAGTCTTTCACGTCAATTCAAGATGCATAAAATCATTGGTGTATTGATTTTCTCTTTCATATTTCAAGGAAATTATAACCAAAAGGCCTCAGAAAATTTGATTTAGAGAGGTTTGAGAAAAAAATACTTTGAGTTGGGGAGGTTTTCAAAGCAGTCTTTTTAAGAGAATCCAGATAGGGACTCCAAAAAATTTTCAATTAGGGAGGTATTTGACTTATTAACAAGAGGTTTGACTTAGCAAGGTTCACCTGTAATTTGTACAACAATTATTTCTCAATGTAGTATACAATAGATCCATCAGCATGCAGCAGTGAAATGGTTACTGTGTATAAATACTGCTTTTCATTTGAGTTCATTTTCAGTCTCTCACATTGGATGAAAAGTCAATCATGTGGGAAGATATGATCCCACAGCCAATAACAACTCCACCAATATAAACCACCAATCAACAACTTCTTCAGCAAGGACAACAGTCAAGATGCTTCAGCTGCTGCCTCTCATTTGGTCTAGAGCAAATCCCTCAACCTGTCTGATGGCCAGATGTACAGGAAAATGTACTCATGATGACTTCATCTGATACTTTGACTGGCCACATCAACTGTTGAGATCCTTATTTGCATCTCTGAGAATTTATTGAGAGCATTTTGGATTGTTGTTCATTAAATTGATGCTTGAGATATATGTGTGTTCTTATTTATCACTTGGAACAGCATTGCAACAATGATAGCATATTGTGCCATATAAATTGTAAAATAATGAGTTGGTATCATTTTATTTGACTTTAATTCAAAATGAACGAGATACTGTATAATATGGTTCTGTTTTTTTTTTTTTTTTACCTCCAGCAGTCACAGCCATGTGTATATATGTATTTAAATACTGTGTATGTATGCTCTTATGAGACCCCTGCATGTGATGGGAACCTTGACATGCAGACAATTCAACAGACAACAGTTGTTTTTCAATGAAAAGAAAAGGTTCAAAGAAGGTCCAACATACAGACACTGACTTGATATGTGGACATTGCATGCTAAAATTTTGGATAAGTTGCAGGCCAAGTTCCAAGAAACATGTAATTCCAACCCTAAGCTCTTATGTAAGAAAAGTTCTTTGGCATTTCTCTCATCATTTTACCATCCATTCAGCTATTTTGAAAATTTACTGCCAGTGTAAGGGAACTTCTGTATGCCTTAAATGTTACTTCTATGTATAGCAAGAACACCAAAATTTCAATGTACTGTCCAGAGGTACAGTATTATTCAATGCTCCAAATGTCCTTATATTAAGTTTACAGATAGTGATTGAATCAGTATGTTTTACTTGGCAGTTTTTGTGGAATTCTGATAAATATTTCTGGCATAGAACACCCAAAATTAAAAATTACATGATGTAATTCTGAGCCTCTACTGAGGGAAAACAAGACTCAAATTACAGACATTTTGAATTTGGGGCACATGGTCTTGATGCATCATCAAATTACTGCATCTGCAGGCATCAGTACTGTACTTCACCTCAGCTGTTGCCTAAACTGCAGCAAACAATATTTGAACCACAACAATTGAGGAATGCAAGTGCATGATCAAGTAGTGCCAGCATCTTGATTGCTATATACAGTATATACTGTATATATATATATATATTATAATAACTTCTGTGCATGTGTCCTATACTGATATACTGTATAATATATACAGTATAGTAGATCTTATTATTGATACAAGGCCAAAATAGGGGCAATTATTTGTACTATAGGCATCAGCTGATGTGATGTACAGTGTATATGCTAAAATGCGTTGAATTCATTTTTTCCTCATTATAGTTGATAACACGATATGTTTTTGTTTTTTCTTCGCACTCTTTTTGATTTTCAACAGAATTTACGTAGGATACTTCTAAATCTGAAAAACATGCAGCGCATACTTCTAATGTAACGCGCGGTAAATGCTGGTGCCAAAATTAGGAGTTTAATATTGACGAATTCAAAGAACAGCTGTAGAATCAATAAGTGTAGTATGTAAATACAGTAATGATCATTTACTGCTCTATTTTATCAATTGCTACTGATGTTGATTATTAGTGCGGTTTTATCATCAATGCTGGTTCAGCTGCGGAATCGCCCAGCTTCTCATCCAGAATCAATGTCCACCATCAGGTACAAGGCGCACAGCAATTGCGTATACTGTAGTCAAATCATATTTGATATACCGTACTATACTGTATACTGTACTCGAAATCAGCCAGCACTATTGAATTCATCCAGTATACAGCAGTTATTATGTACAAAATAGTATTTTATATGCAGTATTACTTGATTTGTTTGTTGGGGAAAATGTGCAATCAACTTCAACATTTCCATAAATAATTATAAGTCCAAAGTACTGTACAGTATATAACTCTGGGGTGTGAAATTCATCTTCTCTATCCAAATTAATCTTATGTGTGTACAGCATATGTAATGCATGGTATACTATGAGGTGCACATAACAGTACATAGTGTTTGTAAATATTTACGTAAAAATTGAAAGTGTCTTATTGGGCTGTATGCTGTATGAAATACCCTTCATTGCGGGGGCAGACCATCAGAATTTATACTGTATAGCCAGGATGTTTGTGGACCATTCTGAGCATACATGTGTGCATGGGGAGCCCTTCAAATGTCAGCTGAAAGTTGTGATGCAGCATACATCACAAAGCAGCATATACTGTATAGCGATTATATTGGATGTTATTGCTGTCATATATCAAGCTTTCAACAATAAGTAAGTACAGTATTGTTTTTGGGTGGTTAAAAGAAGAACCTTTTTGGGTACAGTATTTCAAGTATACACCTGCTGGTTTAAGTGAAGAGTTCAAATAATGGAAACTAATACGAGTTGATGGCTTGCTGTTGGGAGGACTGACATCTATTTTCAATCAGAAGGATTGCATCAAGCCCACTTCTTTGAAAGAGACCCAATTCTTCTAGGTGTGACCGTTTTATATCTGGCGTTGTTCAGGAGATCTTAATGGTTGGAGTTATTTTGTCTTCATTAACTTGTGTTGACGGATCTGGCCGCCATGTGACGTTAACTGGAGTCTTTATGGTACATCTGCCCAACATCTGTTTTCCGTGAGCGGAATGTTCGATTTGCACTGCAGTTGAGTTCGCATCAAGTGTTGCGTGCATTCTTTGAGTTAGGTTAAGAAAATATTTCCGAAGTATTTTACGACTTGAATGAGGAACAGTATTTCGGTGAGACCATTTTATTTTGAGATTTGTCTCGGGGACTATGTGGAGGAATGGTGGAATTCTTTCACATAAACCCTGAAAAAGTGTCTCGTTTCATTTCAGGTAAATTAAAATTACTTATTACGCGGTTATTACTCTTCCATAATACCGCCTTACGTTGATGAGTTCCATCAAAACTGTTGGCGTAAGGGTTCTGAAATCGTGTGTCGTTTGGAAACCCTTCCTCGAGTAACTCGAAGCTCCGCGCTTATAGCTTCGGCCGATCGATGCTGTGAATTGTAAGCGAAGGATCCAGAATTATGAAATCAGTGGCCGGGAAAAAAGACGCTAAGATGCGTATCCGAGCCTTTCCGGTGAGTGAATTTAATGACTTCCTCATTATCAGAAAACTAAGCTAGCTTGACTTGACCATGTAGATGACTATGGATGAGCGTTACGTCGAAGGAATTTGGGCGCTGCTTCGTGATGCTATTCAAGAAATTCAGCGGAAGAATAACTCCGGGCTTTCGTTTGAAGAACTCTATCGCAATGCGTATACGATGGTTCTTCACAAGCATGGGGAAAAGCTGTACAATGGGCTGAAGGAAGTCGTCACTGGGCACCTAGAAAAGAAGGTACCGTATATATACTGTGTTAGAAACAGAGATGTTCAGTTGACGAAGGAAAGGGAGAAAATCACGTTGTGCATAATCTTAATTTAGTTTATTCGTTACTTCTTGCTTTTTTTTCGTTGGTTTGGATTTCGGTTTCGTACATGAAAGGAAATAGTGTGTGTGTGTAGTTATCAGCCTATTGACCGCTATTTCGAAGCCACATAATCTTCTGAGTGCAAAATTTGTTGGTGATAATTTCTGACCGGAAGCAATCGCTGTTTTTATTGTGTACTGTATTGCCGTAGTTTTTATTTCCGCATTTTTTCACTGTTTTTGCGGAATTCGTAGCTGTTTTTCCGAAATGGCCTCCCACGATGAGGGCGTGGCCTTTGCCTCGCGTCGCTTATTCTCTTAATTATCGGTCATTTTACCGTTCGTAAGTCCGAACATTTTTGAAGTGCAAAAGCCTGTCGTGATACCGGAAGTGTTTTAAAGATATTTTGGTCTTGCGGCAGGTGCGACGTGACGTTCTGGAGTCCCTGCACAACAATTTCCTGCAAATGCTAAACTCCGCGTGGCAGGACCACCAAACTTCCATGGTCATGATCCGCGATATTCTGATGTACATGGATCGCGTTTACGTTGCTCAAAACAACGTGCAAAACGTATTCAACCTCGGCCTTCAAATTTTCCGTGATCAAGTCGTTCGCTACGGTTGCATACGTGACCATCTTCGCGAAACCTTGCTCGATCTGGTGATGCGCGAGCGAAAGGGCGAAGTCGTGGATCGCATCGCCATCAAGAACGCTTGTAGTATGCTCATGCTTTTGGGGATTGGAAGCCGGGAAGTTTATGAAGAAGACTTCGAACGACCTTTCCTTCAGCAGTCTGCCGAATTTTATCAGGCAAGCTATTCTTCCATCCGATTCGATATTGTGATTGATAATACGAGGCGACCGCGAAGTGTGTTTCTGTACCTGAAGAAACCCTTGGGGTTTCGTGATACTCTTGCAGTCGACTGGCTTCATAAATACAGATGCACTTTCTTAATCTAGTTGGAGAGTCAAAAGTTTCTCGCGGAGAACAGCGCTTCAGTGTACATCCGTAAAGTGGAAGGACGCATACTTGAAGAAGCTGAACGAGCGAAGCATTATTTGGACGAATCGACGGAAGTGCAGATTGTTCGTGTTGTGGAGGACGAACTGATCAAGAAGCACATGAAGACTATTGTAGAGGTATCGTGATCTCTTTGTCCATCTTCGAAGTGCGTCGCTTCATTTTTGCTACTTTTAACGAACTCGTGGCTGCAATGAAGGGTTTTCGATACCCTATCATGCAGTATTCGAGTGATGTGTTGTAGCATTGCGGAAATTGAATTCCGAAAGCTCATTTTGGTCTGAAAATGTGCACCATTTTGTATTTCATTTTAATCTGATAATTACCAATTCGCTGACGTGTTTTTCTTTGAATTCACGGGATCTTTTTTTTTTTTTCCTGTTGACAGATGGAAAACTCGGGAGTCGTGCACATGCTTCAACATGACAAAACCGCGGATTTGGCGTGCATGTACAAGCTTTTCGTTCGTGTGGATGAAGGTTTGAAGACGATGGTTGACTGTTTATCAGGATATCTGCGAGAACAAGGGAAAGCCCTTGTGGCGAAGGAAGAGGAAGGGAAAAATCCCATCGGATTTATTCAGGTATAATTCGAGACGACGCTCGTCGGGTGGTTGGTGTGCTAATCGAATTATTTTTGCAGAGTTTACTAGACTTGAAGGACCGTTTCAACCATTTCCTGATGCACGCTTTCGGGAATGACAAGCTTTTCAAGCAAATGATCAGCGCGGACTTCGAGTTTTTCTTGAATTTGAACCCGAAGTCCCCCGAGTATTTGTCGTTATTCATCGACGACAAGTTGAAGAAGGGCGTGAAAGGAATGACTGAATCGGAGATTGAGCAAGTGTTGGACAAGAGTATGGTTTTGTTCCGGTTCCTTCAAGAGAAGGACGTTTTTGAAAGATACTACAAGCAGCATTTAGCCAAGCGGCTTCTACTCAACAAATCCGTGTCTGACGATGCGGAGAAAAATATGATCTCAAAATTGAAGGTTCGTCCGAATTCCTTGTTCATCCTTGCATCTGCGTTGACGATAATTTCTTTCACTTTGAATGACGAGTCTCTTGAATTATGATGATCATCATAATCTCCCAAAAGATTGATAGAATTCTCGAGTCACAATTTTACAACGCTTGATGACATCCTCTAGTCAGTCCTACGAAATATCGATAAAATTCTCCGGAAGTATGTTAATTTATCTGGATCTCGCTTTTTTTTTTTTAACGAAAAACCCGAACAGTGAAGATCTAATATAGTACAGGCGGACTCTCCCTACGGGTGAATAGTTTTTCAGCAAGTTTTACTATGGGACCGAAAATACATTTATTGTACTGTACAGTGAAACTCGTTGTCGTGTACAGTACCGTACATTTTTGCAGAATGTACCGTCCAACTTGATTTGATTTTGACATCATTTGCATTATGCGTATTGCCTTGAATTGTGCTACTGTTACATTTCATAGGCTGGTACTCGGGTGATCGGATATTAACTTGGCTTTGAGAAATACTGTACTGTACTTCTAATTGTCATACCGCGTCTATTACGATGATGACTTTATTTATTGTGGGTAGATGTCGCTAGAGGACTCGATTGAGTTTAAATTCCGATTTATATCTTCATAAGCTTCTTGATTCTTTGTGTTTGTCACTTGATGTATCACGATAGTGACAGAGCTGATGAAGTTCTACGTGGTCTCTGAATATTACCAAGATGAATTTCTTCTACTTCGAGAAATGATATTTCAGTCCCTGCTCATCCACTGGTTTCAACCAAGAAGCCAGGGAAATGTTTTTGGACGTTTTGGTTCAATCCCAATGCAGCACCTTTTTTTGTCAGCTTGTTCATTTTCTGGTTACGAGTGATGCGACTAATTGAAGAAGTTGTATCCAAGAGCCATCTATCTGAAATCCCGCGAAGTTTTAAAAATTCATCTTCAAATAAAAAGTGGTATTTACTCGAATATGAGACTTCGTCGATTGTGAGACGCACCTCTGAAATTCTAAGTCTTGATAATGTTTGAAATTCCGCTCGTGGATTTAGATGGAATCGCATTCGAATTCTTTCGAATGAAAGAGGTTTCTCGATTGATTCCGTTTTCGACTGAATTTTTAAAGTGCTGTAGTTCCAGTGCCATTCAGGATTCTGAATTGTGAGTGAATTGAAAATGGTCCTTTAGATCTGCTAATTTACGTTTTAGTCGTATTTTCATTTGAAAGATTGTGGTGATCGTAAGTAATCATGCATTTCACATGTGAAATATAAGACTTATTCGTAACTTTTCCGGAAAATTGCGTCTTGAAATTCGTATAAATACGGAATAGTAGTTTTTTTTTTTCGTCTCGTCATCCAACATTAACCAAAACAAGCTGTCGGTTTGAAGTGATAGTTTCTTTTTTTTCTTTTTTTGGAATAAATTGTTTCGCCTGGATTTCCGTAGACGGAGTGCGGCTGCCAGTTCACGTCGAAGCTGGAAGGCATGTTCAAGGACATGACGGTGTCGAATACGATCATGGACGAGTTCAAGCAGCAACTCGGATGTACGAACACTCACGGCGTCGATTTGACCGTCCGCGTGCTCACGACGGGCTTTTGGCCGACCCAGTCCAGCTCCCCGAAATGCGTCATCCCTTCTTCGGCCCGGAAAGCTTTCGACTCTTTTAGGTTTGACTTCTTTTATTTTTTTTTATTCTTCTCATGGATTCCGTATTTCAGAAGGGTCGAGTGATTTACGGTAGGTTTCCGCGATTGAGCTACTTTTTCGAACGGAGACGATGCGGACAAATTTAATTCTGGGACCTTTTGATGTGGCTTTGTTTCCTACATTCGAGGGTCATCTTACCATATTTACTCAAGTACCACACGCCCTTGAGTAAGGCACGCACAAGAGTTTTTCAGTTGCAAATTTTACTAAAATCGTATCCCCAAGTAAGACATGCACCCTAATTTTTAGCGACTCCAAAACCACAAAATTTCAAAAATAAAAACAAAAAATTTGACTTCAGACATGAATTGAACATAAATCTGATCAATTTTCAACTTCTTCAGTAAAAAAGTTTTCTCCTTACATTTATCTCAAATTTCTCCATTATAATAAAGCATAATGCACACATAACTTCTTAAAACTTCTTGAAAAAAATGTGTACCTGCTTATGGCATGCACCCTTTTTTCTTCTGAAATTTGAAAAAAAGATGAGCGCGGTACTTGAGTAAGTACAGTATTCACTTCATTGAACCTTGATAACTCCAACTGCGCTGAAAGTCGACTTTTTTCAAGCCATGGTCTGGATCCTATTAGAAACAGTGCATTGAAAACCTCTCAAACTTGAAGCCTTTTCCTTGAAAACCTCCATAACTCAAATTTTCTGGAGGCCTTTTGGCTATTAATTTCTTGACA
Organism: Notodromas monacha; assembly: GCA_905338405.1. Classification (NCBI taxonomy): domain Eukaryota; kingdom Metazoa; phylum Arthropoda; class Ostracoda; order Podocopida; family Cyprididae; genus Notodromas; species Notodromas monacha. The sequence continues at coordinate 47,121 of CAJPEX010000048.1, read as the reverse complement.
CAAGAAAGAAAGAAATGAATAAAAAAGCAACTTGATGTGTTTTGGAAGGAAGTGAAGGATGAATTTAGCAAATGAATGCCCGCCTCTCAGTTCAGCCTCCTGTCAACTCATTTAAGAATCAATTTAAGTCCCAGAATATCACCATTTCCAATTTCCTGCAATTCTTCTATGTTTCTGGCAACCAAAATGCTCGTTTCCTAAACTCAAGAACATCCCTGAGTCGATTTTTTTTGCTGGTCCCTTTAAATTTTACTTAGCATGGTTTTGATGGTGCAGTACTTCAAAATTAAACAATTACGGGAATGAATATATTCCAGAAGACAAATTTTGGTTACAGTAGTTGAAAATTCATTGCGTTTTGGCGCATCAAAATTTTGGTGTGCTTGAGTCAAGTTACATTGGTCAAAGTTTTTAGAAATATAGCACAGATGGACTCTCAGCAACAAGCTTGTCTACAAAGATGTTCTCTGTAGAAGGAATTGTTTTTGTGCCCACAGGGTTCTCTTCCCCTGTTATAGGGGTTCTCCGCAACAGAATTCTCTTGAAGACGAATTTGTTTGTGTTCCTTCGAATTTCGTTGTCAAAAGAGCCCACCTATATCTATAATCTATAAAATTGTACATTTTGGATTGAATCTATTATTTGAAATTAATCTATTAGTTATAATACAATATTTAAAGTATAAAAACCGTATAAAACAAAAACAGATGAAATGCAAAAATCAATTTTATTTCGTATACTGTACAGTACAGTGAATTAGAAGCTTGAACTGTCAAAATTCCAGGTACTGTATGAACAGATTTATAAAGAAAAGTATCTCATGTGGATAAATAAGATACGTTTCCTTTTTCAACTGTCCAGCTGAAAATTCGGAGTGCACTTCTTACACAAATTTACCCCCCCCCCCCCCCCCCCCCCCCCCCCCCCC
>CAJPEX010000048.1:26206-46174 GCA_905338405.1 Notodromas monacha | reverse complement strand
AATTCCCCCCCCCCCCCCCCCCCCCACCGCATCTTGACTTCAACCTAAGTCATTTTTAGAAACCAAAATTTAACACCGTATTTTTTTCGCACCTACCGGTTGCCTGAAGAATTATCAAAGGCTCATGTACTAACGGCAGAAGAGCCCTGTCTTATTGATTTGAATGTACGAGGTGCATAACAAAAGTTCTCGGAATATAAATTAAAATGGCATATAATTGAGCTGAAAAAAATTTAATCTTTAGTGGAAAACATATTCTTTGGCACAAAAAAAAAATCAGCCCTGTTTGACACATTTTTCTGAATGTTTTGCAAAATTCACCATGGCAGAGTTTTGCTCTCCACTCAAAAGATGAGGCGGCTTTTCTGCAGATTTTGTTGTTGTAGCCCAGCTTTCCCCTCAGAATTCTTGGAATCAATGTCGCATTAATTCCAAGGGTTGCCTTTAGGTCTTCCGAAGTAAATTCCGCCTATTTCATTAACTGTGAAGGTGGCTGTTGATGAAAATGGCGGAATTACCTTGGAAGATCTTTTGAGTGGAGAGCAGAACTCTGCCAGGGTGAATTTTGCGAAACATTAAAAAAATGCGTCAAACAGGGCTGATTTTTTCTCGTGCCAAAGAATATGTTTTCCCCAAATTTTTTTTTTTCTTCTCAATTAAATGCCATTTTAATTCATATTCCGAGAACTTTTGTTAGACCCCTCCTACAGTACTAGTTCCTGAAAAACGAAATCCGCTGGGTTTGAAAGAATTGCTTCGTGTTTTCTTCATTTTGTATTGTTCTGAATTTATTTTTTGTGTGGTCGAGTCGACGTCAAATGATGAGGTTGGGTTTGAAGTCTATGAAAATTCATCGCCGTGAAATGCGTGTTCATTTTCATCATTTCATGTACAGGAGTTTCTACCTCGGCAAGCATTCGGGCCGGCAGTTGACGCTGCAGCCGCAGCTGGGCCACGCGGACCTGAACGCCGTTTTCTACACGTTACCGGCGGACGCTGCTGCTCGCGTCGGCGGCGGAGCGCACCCCAAGCCGATGCTGGACGACGAGGATTTGCCCGGGATGCCGTCGTCGAGTTGTTCACAGGGCGGTGCCGCCGCCGCCGCTGCCGCCTTCGCGGTCGGTATTCCCGGCATCGAAGGATCCTTGTCTACCCGTAAACACATAATCCAGGTACAGCAACTGACTCTTCTATACTCGCAGTGTGGTACAGGTGAACGAGAACGATTTTGGACCTTTGCCCAAACGTCAGACGACTTTTGTTTCGAAGAGAATAAGTTACGAAGGCGGGGAAATGTACTCCTCATCGCTTCTGAACTTTCGTAAGCCAAAAATTCCTGCATGAGGAAGTGAAAAAAAATAAAATAAATGAGAATCCACTGTTTACGTTGCTTTTAAATTGAAAAATATCGTTCTGTAAAAATTTTGAAAATTTTATGAATCATGCTACAAGTGGACTCTCAAAACAACGGGATTCAGGGGACCGGAAAATAATTCGTTTTAAAGAGGACTCCGTTGTCGAAAACCTCCATGTCTATAGGATGGATGCAAACCTGTACATGACTGAAAAAAAAATTCGTTGAAAAGTGAAAATCGTTGTGCAGAGATTTCGCGATAATTTGATTTATTGTACGTGAAAGTCTCGTAAAATGATGGACGCGTGTTCATGATTTATCCATCACTTTCATTGAAAAAAAAAAACATTTGAGAGACTATTTGTCCGTGATTTTGAGAAGCTGTTTTTGTCAGTGATCCTTGATTTAACCATCGCCATTTTTAAGCTATCGTGAGAAATTATGCGTCAGTGAAGTTCGAGACGTGGCTTTTTTTTAAATCTTATTGATGCAAATGAAAAATCGTGTCGACTTTCTGGATGACGATTTCCTTGGCGTTGATCTTCTTTCTTTCCGTTTCTGCAGGTCTCCACTTATCAGATGTGCATCCTGATGCTGTTTAATAATCGCACGCAGTGGACTTACGAGGTACGTCTGGTAGTAATCTAGTACAGTAAATATTTTCTTTTTATGAACCTGCGGCCCTTTTTTAAACCGTCAACCTGGTTAAATCACCACAAAGGGTGGCGTTTTATTGAGGTTTGGCCCTATTTAGTGCCTTCATCCGCCGTAGGATATTTTGTGTTACTAAATTGAGAAGGATATTTTAAAAATTCCATGTTTTGTAGAATTTTAACGTATGCAAGAAAAAGATGTTCATTGCTTTATTGTACCCCTGATCATACAGTTGAACCTCTCTAAGTCGAATTTCAAGGGGCCTGCAAAAAAAAATTCGACTTGAAGAGATTTTGAATTAAATAGGTTTGAACTACAATACAAAGCCTTTTTTTTACAGGGAAACTTGGATAAAAATGCAAATGGTGATATTCTGGGACTTTAATGGCTTCTTAAATGAGTTGAAAGGCTGCTGAATTTGGAGGCAGGGGTTCATCTACCCAATGCAGTCTTTCACTTCCTGTAAACCACATGAATATCTATTTATTGCTTTTTTCTTTCTTGGGTTAAGAAAATAAAGGCCAACAAGCCACAGAAAATTTGACTTATGGAGGTTTGTGGGGAAAATCTTTTGACTTACGGAGGTTTTTAATGTATTGTTTCTAAGGGGATTCAGATGGGGACCTGAAAAAATTTGACTTCAAGGGGTATTTGACTTAGGGAGGTTTGAGTTATTGAGGTTCACCTGTACCCTGCACAACAGACCACCTCTGGAAGCGGGTTTCCCTCCTGCGCAATGGACTAGATCCGCATGACAGACTTCTGTTGGTTTGAAATTAATGATAAAAAGTAGAAATGAAAATTTTTCGGATAGCAGACTTTTCACGCAACAAACTGGTCTTTTGCTCAAATTAAATCTGTTGTGCAGGGGTTGACTGTAATCCACAGGGAAGTACTCTGCAAAAACAGAATGAATAGTTGCTCCCTGAGTATACTGTTTTGATAATTTGCAACATTCCTTCCTGGTCACAAAAATGGTCACTTTATTTCAATTTCTGCCAGCTTTCAGGTGTTCTTCGCACAAGAAAACTATTCAAGGGTTCTAACAAAAGTTCTTGGAATAGAAATGAAAATGGCGTATAAAATTTATTCTTTAGGGAAAACATATCCTTTGGCACAAGAAAAAAATCAGCCCTGTTTGACACATTTTTTGAACATTTTGAAAAATTCTCCCTGGCAGAGTTTTGCTCTCCACTCAACAGATGAGGCGCCCTTCCTGCAGTTTTTTTTTTTAGCCCAGCTTTCCCCTCAGAATTCCTGAAATCAACGTGGCATTAATTCCAAGGGTTGCCTCCTAGTCTTCCAAGGTAATTCCGTTGATTTTAAAATTTCTGAGGGGAAAGCTGGGCTAAAAGAAAATATGCAGGAAGGACGCCTCATCTGTTGAGTGGAGAGAAGATCTCTGCCAGGGGGAATTTTGCAAAACATTCAAAAAAATTGTCAAACTGCGCTGATTTTTTTTGCGGCCCAAGAATATGTTTTCCCTATAGAATAATTTTTTTCAGCTCGATTATACGCCATTTTCATTTCTTTTCCGAGAACTTTTGTTAGAACCGTCGCAGTACCCTTGATTAAAACCTTTAATGTTTGGGAGGGTTGGCAAAAATAGCCCCTTTTTTATTAATTTATTTCCCCGCGTGTTTGGCAGGAGATCCAGGGAGAAACTGAGATCCCGGAGCGGGACCTGGTGCGAGCCCTGCAAAGCCTGGCACTGGGCAAGCCGTCTCAACGAGTGCTCACCAAGAACCCGCGCTCCAAGGACATTGACGCCTCGCACACGTTTTCCGTGAACGACGCCTTCACGTCGCGACTGCACCGCGTCAAGATTCAAACCGTGGCGGCACGCGGCGAGAGTGAGCCGGAACGCAAGGAGACCCGGTCCAAGGTGGACGAGGACCGGAAGCACGAGATTGAGGCGGCCATTGTGCGGATTATGAAGGCACGGAAGCGGATGCCGGTGAGTAATGACTCGACTTGTGTAGTGAGGGGCATCAGAACAATATGGAGGGACAAGTGCAGGAGTGTTTTTCTTTACAACTGTGAGGGGGAAAAGGGTTGTGTGCTTCTTTTTTTTTTAGTGTTTGAAAGAAGGTAAAAGTGTGAATCTAATTGCTCTTCTACTGTCTTTTCGTGAAAAATGGAATTTCAACTGACTGTCTTGATTAATGAGAACATTTTCGGCAAAGGGTTGAATGTTTTTTTCACTGTTTGAAATAGTGTAAATATTGTATTTGAATCCAATTGTTTTTATACCATCTTTTCATGAAAAATTTGGAATTTCAACTGACTGTCTTAATTAATGAAAACGTTCTTTGCAAAGGATTTTGCTGAAGGGTTGACTGTTTTTTTTAGCATTTGAAAAAAGGTAAAAATTTGAATTCAATTACTTTTATACTGTGCTGTCTTTTCATGCAAAACTTGGGATTTCAACTGACTGTCTTGATTAATGAAAACACTACTGTATGTCTGTGAGCTCACAAAGTAAACCTTTTTTACTTGAGTGCCCATTTTTGTTTCGTTCAAAAGCACAGTTGGTGTTAGTAAAATTTTCCGACTGTGGAAACACGGTAGTATGCTATAAAAAGAAAAATCAACAAATCGAAAGGAAGGACTTGCTTTGAAATTCCATCTGATTTCATTTCGCAGCACAACATCCTTGTCGCCGAGGTGACGGAGCAGCTCCGAAGCAGGTTCCTACCATCCCCCGTGGTGATCAAGAAGCGGATAGAAGGACTCATTGAACGCGAATACCTCTCTCGTACTCCGGAAGATAGGCGAGTTTTTCCCCCAAACCCTCGTTTTATTTTTTTGAGAAAATTCTCTTTGGTTAAGTGTGTGTGATTTCGATGTTGTTTTTTAAGAAGACAGGGTTCCGATTTTTGTTCCAGAATTTATTACTAATAGCGAAGGCAGAGTAAGTTTTGTTGAAAAAGTTTTACAAAATGTATTTTCACTGGGTTGATTTATTGAGAGATTGAAAATGAGCTCGCCATTCGACTGAATATTTTAATGAAGCTGGAGTCTATTTTTCGAGCGATTTGTTACTCGATGAATTTAAGGTGCGGAATTTAATGTTCATCATAGAAACTTTTAAAGGAGGTGAATTTTTATTATTTTTTCGTATATCCAAGTGAATAATGTATCTTTATTGTAGAGTTTGCTGGCTAGTTGCATTCCATTTCATACTCCGATAAGACGATATTTCTTCATAATGCATCTTCACCTGTAAATTTATCTTGATGTATCTTTGCTGGTGGTTCATTGATTTCAGGACTAGGAAGTATAAAATTATGCAAGCACAGGTTGGGATTGGAAAATTGTTCCGCGAAGAAGTGTAACAATTTTAAATTAACCCCTTGCTAATGTAAACTCGAAAAAGTTTTTTGTTAATTTATGGTAAAGAACTTATTACAGTCAAACCTCTTCAAGTCAAACTTCAAGAAACCAGAAATAAAATTTGACTTGGGGAGGTTTTGAATTGAGCCACAATACAAAGCCCTTTTGTCCCGGGAAGCATTGAAAAATTGCTTTGTAAATTATGATATTCTGAGGCTGAAATTACTTCTTGAATGAGTTGGAAGCATCTTGAACTTGGAGGCAGGGTTCATTTGCCCATTAAGTCTCTCACCTCCTTTTAAAACAAATCATTTTTTGTTTTTATTGCTTTTTTTTCTTTTTGGTGTCAAGAAAGTAAAAGCCAACAGGCCACAGAAAATTTAACTTATGGAGGTTAGAGGGGAAAAGCCTTTGACTTAAATGCATTAATTCTAAGGGGATTCAGACAGGACCTGAAAAAAATTAAACTTAGTATTCAACTTAGGGAGGTTTGAGTTAACAAGGTTCACCTTTAATTTACAATTTTTGAAAATGTTACCAGACAGAAGGAGGACAAAATAATTTTCATAGCAAGAAAGTCAAGTTCAAATTTTTTACTGCTTTCACAAGTTTTCACTTCTAATCATGCAGTGCCCTGAAAAAATTTCTGGAAATCTACAGAAGAACTGAATGACTAAAACATAATGTTGAAAGGTAAAATATTTTTACAAACTCAAGCAATATTGTTCCCCGTGAAGAACTGGGACAAGGGGTTTATGTCTAATGAGGATCTATTTTTCGAAAGATTGTGATGTGTTTGAAAATATTTACTTTGAGTTGTTTTACCGAGTTCTTGCTGTGAATGACTCACCAATCCACCATATTTTTTGGTTGCTTTTTTCATTATTGCCGTACAAGCGTCTTCAAATATTGGGAAGGGTTTCTTTTCTTCGCATGGGAAATTTGAATTTGATGAGACACGTCATATTATTTTTCTTCAGGGCTTTGAAGAATCTCGCAGATTTTTGAATGTCTAAGGTGTGGTTCTAATAGGTGTGATTACGACTTTGCTATTGCAGGAAAGTCTACACTTACGTGGCGTGAGCTCGTTGTTATGCAAATGAAGAGACGAGAACCAATTGCTCACGGCCTGTAAATAAATGTCAGTCCCTTCGTCAAATATCGCCTGAAGCAAATTCCTGCGACTGTCTGGACGAGAAAAAAAAAATGAGAAGAAGAAACGAAGAAGCGTGGTCAGAAGAGGAAAACAAAAACAACAACACCATGAAACTCCTGCTTCTGGGAAAAATCTGTGATGTATTTAAATCTCTTTGGGAGTGTTTTTTTTTTTAAATAAACGACGGACCGCGTGCGAAGGAACTTTTTTCGGGTGATGGGAAGGTATAGAGAGAGCGATTTGAGTTCAAGTGTCTTTCTATGAGTCGAGGAGGAATTCTTCAGCCGGGGGGATTGTCTTTATTTGTTGGAAGATTTCTTTTTTTTTGACTGGGACGCGATTTTCCTGGCACCCCGTACGCGATTTTCTTTCTACTTCTATCCCCTCCCAGGGTTTTCTTTTTTTTCCGATGACGCTATGCATTAACAAATACGTGGCAGATGATGAAATAATTGCGATTCTTATGCGATGTCGCTGATTTCTTTTGGCTGAATTTTATTCCCTGCATTTACGATCGATCTTGAAATTCTTGGGCGATTTTTATGTCCTGTACGTCAAGAGTTTCTTCGAGGAAATGTACTTGTACTATACAGGTACTAGTACTGCATCTGGGCGAATGATACGTGCTTTCTCCCAAATGATGAGGAATCACGAAGTGGTGAGTGATTTTAATTTCGTGAGTGACGTGGCAGAAGATCAATGTTGTCTTCAACGACATTGTTTCTTGAAGAGCAACAAATGTTTTGAGATGCCATGTTGTATTTGATATGTCCTTAACGAAGTACTGGACTGTATATTCTAGTACAGTATCTTATTTCTCATTCGCCCTGACATGACACAGAAGGCGAGTTACTCCCTGAAAAAATCTTTGGAGCAAGGGAATCCTAGCGAATTACAAGAATGAAATCCAGATAATTTTTGAGGGGCAAGGCAAAGCCTGTAAAAGAAGGGATGGAATCCCCTCATCCCATGTATTCTTTCATGTCTCATGACAAGGTATTACATTTACTGTAGCACCAGGCACACCTACTGTATTTAAAAAAATCAAAATTGATGGAAAAAAGGGGCTGCACATAATTGGCAGGTTTAATTATTAATTTTTGTAAGTTTAGGTGTGCATTTTACTGAACTTCATTCTAAAGGGAAATTTTGGAAGCAATTTTTCAGATTAATTCATTTTCATGATGACAATCAAAAACTATATGCAGTTGAATTCAGGTTCAATTCATCTCTAATTTCAAAATTGGGTGTTCTCATTTTTGAAATATGAACAGCTTTAAATTTTATTCTCATGTAAGACAATTCATTTTTAGTGACCAAGTGAAGTTTTAGACTGAAGAACCTTGGTGCATGTCCTAGAATGCATTGGTACTCAGGTAAATACTGTACAGCCATCATCCCTTGCAAACTATTCCATGACCAAACATTTTCTGAGAATCAGCACAAGTCTAAGAAAACTAGTGTAGTAGTTGGTCATCAGTGAAGGGAATGTACTGTATTGCATCACTTCAGTGAATAACTAAAGCACAGCATACATAATTTTCCAAACCCTATCAATTAAGAGTTGGAATAAGTGCCAAGCACGGTTATACTGCGGAGAATAAAAAGCATTCGAAATGGGAAAAGAATATATTCACAATTTAGAAAATATGAATTCTCAGGGTGTGAGCAAGTGATGGGGGGGAAAACACACACACACACAAGAGGAAAAAATACATGTTGAATGAGATCACAGCCATTGGTCTTGGAGCAAATGTCAGGGCTTGCAAGCTTCGTGAAAGGCATCCAAGCCGCGGAAATCCCTCCAGGTGGAAGGCATGTTGTTGTTCAGGTGCATTCCACATTTCTTGCACACTTCAGAAAATAACTTGAGGTAGCTGTGGAACCATGTCTGGAAAGTAATTTTCACACGTCAAATCATCATGTTATCCATATTCAAATTCATCACTAAAATATTTACACCAGAATATGAAGGGAAGCATGTTCAATCCTTACCTCAATAATGCTTAAGCACTGTAATTGCAAAAAAGAGCCTGTGTATTGAACTAACAACATTAATCATATATTCACTTATGACATTCGCATACATGAACCCCAATACAAATCTCAAGGAAAAGAATACAGTGAGACCCCAAGATGCAGACATAATTTGTGCAAGAGTGTCCCTAAGTTGAATTGTTGCTAAGTTGAGTCTTGTTTTCCCATGGACTTACATCATATAATTTTTAATTTGAGTTTTGTGGAAGAAATATTCTTCAGAATTCCCTGAAAAAAATTGTTTGCCACTTGAATTTGAATTAGTGAATACATTTTCTAATTAGGAAGGTTTTGATTTTTGCAAGTTCTGAATTGAGGAAAAAATTCTTGCACTGAGAATTAGTAAAAATATTGCAGAAAAATGTAAATGAAGAGATTCTTGGCCTGAAATACATTTGCAATTTTATCACAAAATGTCCCTATGTTCAGTCAGTGCTCTCATGTTGGGTTTTTATCAATTTTTCATGAGAAAATAAGTGTCCCTATGTCAAATTGTCTGCAGGTCAAGGTGTTTGCATGTGGGGGTCTCACTGTACAGAATACTGTACCATGTTCATTTTCTTTTCTCTGCATAAAATATATAGCCTGGCCTTGGTCTAGGCTAGCAGCAAACACCCCTATCAACAAGCATTCCAGATTAAATGGTGTTGGTCCCTCATATCTGCACTGGCTAAAAAACACTAATCCAGCTAGCAAACACTGGCCCCAGAAATGTTTCCTCAGAAAACATGAGATTCTTCCAGCTAAAAAAAAAAATCAGCTTTAAAACTTTTCCCTGTGTACAGCCAAGACCATAACTCCAGAATGGTGGGTTTGGCCATTCTGAAATGAATCATAAACTTGTTCACACAAGGCACATGTGATACAGTCCCCTCTGGTTAACAAAGTTTTTGCTCAAAAGCAAAAACCCCTTGGTTAACAGAGCAACATTTGGTCAACAAACCTTTACATGAAGTATTTAATTACACAAATATTGTATAAAATGACATTTAAATGCAAGTGTCTGCTTCCAGCTGCCCGAATGTGAATGTTGAAGAAATCCCCCTTTTTATGAACCATTGGTGAAGCATTACTGGTAGTCTTGTAATATATCTGTTTACTTTCCTTTTGTAAACTGTGGCCATATGCTCCTGATTTTCTTGGATACATTTCCTTACAAAAGTGAAAAATTTCCGTTTAAATGCAAGCAGTTCCACACTTGAGCTTTTGGATAATTTTTCTTGACAAGATTCCAGGAAAATCAGAAGTTTCTGCCAAAAAATTAAGAAAAGAATGAAAGTGAAAGACTAGGTCTCTCATTTTCAATTGAAATTCAGTGGCAACAGAAGAAGTGGGCAGACTTCTTCAGGATTAAAATGAGAAATTAATTGCCAATAATGAGACTGGAGCTAGGATTAAATGCCTGAGGGGAAAATATAATAAATTGTCAGGATCCCCTCTTCATTTTCTTTATGGGTTGAGTGGTGAAGAGCAGATACATTTTCTCCCAATTTATGTATAGTAAAATATTGTTACAACAAACTCCCAGGGACAGGATGAAAAATGTGTTGCATGAAGGTTCAGGGTTTTCAACACTTTTTTGACTGAAACTTTGTGTGAATTGGGTAATGAATAATACTGTAAAATGTTTTTACAACATATAATCCAAGACTTGTCATAATTTCCAAGTATTTCTGATGAAATGAGCAGAAACATGTTAGTTAAAGTACATGTGAGAGAAATCCTTCCTTCCAAATCAACTTATGCTTTCATATTACCTATTTGTTCTTTCAAATAAAGGAAAATTCTTTTAAAAAAACTGTAATTTTTATTTTGAAGAAAGATATAAAGCCTGAAACAGAGTTCAAGAATTTCCAACGAATATGTCATGTTGCAAAATTTTGTATACACTAAATTTTCTCTGCAGAAGGTTTTGTTTCTTCAATGGAGTTGGAATGCTGCACCACTTCAAATTTATTTTTCTATTCTTCTGCCATTCATCAAATAATCCCCAATAGAATTAGGGCCTTAAATTTGTCATATTGAGATTACAGCCTAAATCAAGATTTTTGAAACAAATTTTTTATAACATTGTGGCCATGGAGAAACTGCTGGGGCTCAGAAATAAATTGGAATTTCACAAAATATTTTCTCAGCAAATGTCCTTCTGAAACAAATAATATTTTTCAATTAATTTGAGACTCGCATTCGAGCCAATCCTCAATTAAAATTCGGAAAAAATACCGTATTCACTCTATAGAACCACGCCCACCAGGATTTTTCAATAGGGAATTTTGGTGAAATTTAATCTTATCCCGGAGCAAAGTCCACAAAATTTCAAAAACAAGAAAACCCAAATTTGAATTTACTCACGAATTGGACTAATTTTCGATTCCTTCCATAAAAATGAGTTTTTTTCTCGCTAAACTTTGTCCAAAATTTCCCCTTCCCTTCAGAATCAATTACTGTATTTTCTAGAGCGGTTTGAAAAATGTATAACCTTTTTTCTCTAAAAATTTGAAAGAAAAAAAGGTGCGCCTTCAGAAAAACTAGAGACTGAAGAAAGAAAGAAAGAAAGAAAGAAAAAACCCCCTCACTAGGAATGATCTGACGCAGAGTTCAGGCATCAGTGGGGAGTAGTAGTTCAACATGGCCGCGTTGGCGCTTTCAGTCACTTTTCTGAAAACTGCGTGTCGCGATGGAGTCCAGGGATCCGATTTCCCGTCCTCGCCATAGAAGGACTCGTCGAATCCCCTCACGAGCACGGATTCAATCATCAAGCCCTTCATGACGATCACGGCAATCAAAACTCTGCTCAACGTCACCTGAAAAGACCAGAGGAAAAGCAGTTTTGCCTCACTTCACATTTAAAGTACAGCAGGTGCTGGTACCTATTGCAATTCAAACCTCCCACAATTTGACCATTTTGCAATTCAGTGGTCAAATTTGCAGGGATGTTAACTTGCAATTTGACCCTTGCCCTGCAATTCAACCAGCTTTGACCATTTTTCCCCATTTTTTGTACTTGAAACCTTAACTGCCAAATTTCCTGCACACCCATCTTTGCTTCATTTCATTCATTTACATTTTGACAGGCTGGGGACATTTATTTTCAAATTATAAATTCAAAATCTTGTCAAATATTTGAATTTTAAACGGAATCCCTAAAAAGGGATTTTACATGCCATTTTAATTCTTGCAACAACAAAATGGCTAATTGAGGTAATGCACCTCACGTCAAGGTTTTGACAAACTTTTTGACCCTTGTGATCTCACACTCAAAACTTCAAATGAACATACTACCAGATATTAGAAGAAAATACCCACATGCAGGATGGCATTAGAACCAAAGGGTCTTGTCAGGACTATGCTCATGTCTTTGAACTGCTTCTCAATGCAGGAGATTGTGTTGTCCACATTCCTATAGTAAAAAAAAGAGTTGGTTATACAGTATATACTGTAGAGAGAATTTTGACAAATACAATGGATCCCTCATAAAAAAAATGTAGACATCCCATGTTTATATTTTTACAAAATCATCAAAACATTTAATTTTTTCATTTTGATATCTTTTGAACAAATCAACCTATTTATATTCACAGAAAAATGTTCATGATAAATTCACTAAAATTCATAATCAAAAGCAAGCCAATTTTGTGCTCCTTTTTTCAGAGTTTTTTTTTCTATCATCTGTGCATATTCTAGCAAGACTTATTCTTCTTTGCTTTTTGATCTTTCTTTTGATACCAAAAGATCAGACTCTATGTGGATTTCTTCTGCACTGATGTTTTCTACAACTTGAAGTTGAGGTAAAACAATTTTTATTACATTTTTTGAGGACTTATTTCCAATTTTTGAAAAAAGGAGAACTAATCAAATACATTAGCATTGAAGTCTAAGGGAGAATGAGACTCAACTTAGGGACATTCCAACATCAGGACACTCTTGATGCATCAATTACGTCTGCATCTGTGGGGTTTCACTGTATTCACAATGTCAAGATCACCACAATATGATACTGGTTGACTCTCTAAAACAATGTTTGTCCACAACAAATTACAGTGAGACCCCCACATGCAAACACCTCAACATGAGGACAATTTAACATAGGGACACTTATTTTCCCAGAAAAAATCAATAAATAAGGCCTGACATGAGGACACTGACTCAACATAGGGACATTTTGTGATAAAATTGCAAATACATTTCAGGCCAAATTACAAGAAACAGATATTTCCAATCCTAAAATTGATGTAAGAAAAGTTCTTGGGCATTTCTCTTACCAAATTACCATCCATTTAGCTAATTTAAAAAAATTACCTCCAGCATAGAGGGACTTCCTTCTCTCTTTTTCACTTGAATGTTATTTTTGTAGATGCCAAAATTTCAGTGTACAGTACAGAGATACACTATTCAATGCTCCAAATGTTCTTATTGAGTTTAAAATGTATTCATTAATTCAAATTCAGGTGGCAAACAATTATTTTCAGGGAATTCTGAAGAATATTTCTTTCAGAAAACACCAATTAAAAATTATATAATGTAAGTCTAGGGGAAAACAAGACTCAACTTAGGGACATTTCAACTTGGGGACACTCTTGATGCACCAATTACCTCTGCTGGGGTCTCACTGTATTTTTTCTGGTTCCCTAATTTGGTTGTAGAGAGAGTCCACCTGTACAGTATTCAAGAAAAAATATTCAACTCACTGTGGAGGAACGTTGTGAGAAACCAGAGATCTTCGCTTCTTTGAAGCCAAAGCATTCATCGAATTGCTCTTTTTGCTGGAGTGCTGATTGCTGGTGTAGTGTGCCAAATTGGAGTACTCGTGCATCTGCATTCCAAAAAAAAAAATAATAAGTGTCAAAATCATCACCATTTTTTTCAAAGCAACAGAAATGAAAATTAAAAATCAAATACAAATAAAAAAATAAACATCTCTTGAACACTGGGAATGTTGATTGAGACCTTGTCAATCCACGTGTAACTGCGGACCATTTCAGAATACAACTCGAATTTGTCCACCCCGAAATCTTGGGCAATCAGCTGAGCATTTCCTATCGACAACTGGCCCGAAGGAGGCGGGTTCAGACTTCCAACGCTGTCTTCCAATTCCCTGAAATTCAAGAAAAAAACAATTTCCAATCAATTCCTTTCCATGAATACATCAAACATACATTTCCAACAAGACACAGTTTTTCCGATGCTTTGGAATGGATTTGAGACTACAGTAAAATATTCTTACAATGAAGATGTTGGGACCAGGAAAAAACAACTTCGTTATATAACGCGAAATTCGTTATAAACCGATTTAAATTAATATCCCTATTGAGCACGGAATCTGAAAAACGAATTCGTTGTCAAAAATAATTCGTGAAAAGGAGATCCTAACACTTCTTTCGACTTCTAGGATTGAAACGCTATTTTTTCCCCCGTTATCTCAACGGAAACATGACTCGCTGTTTTTGGACACGAATGTTTACCACTTTATTGAAACACAATCGGATGCAGCGTCAGTTTTTTTTTTTCAAGGAAAATCGAAGACAAATTTACAATATTTCTGACGCAAAACTTTCTTTGACTTGATTAAATTATAAATAAATTGTAGTACAGTACTGTAGAATATTTAATCGCTAAAAATAGGAACATATTTTTTAGTTTGAACATTTTTTTAAAAACATATTTTAACAAGTAGCACAAACAGAGAAAGTTCTTGAAATGAATCCAAGATCGAAATACTGTGGGACAAAGACATTGGGTTCAATTTGCATAAATGTCCGCCGTTTAACGTGTTTTTTTTTCAGTGGCACATAGATGTCGTTAGAATCGCGATAGAAAACTTGAATTAAGTCACTGTAAAAGTTTGGTCAGATTTTTTCTCTTTGATACAGCTAACCTGACTCAAATACCAGGAAGCCAAGTAATGCTTTAAAGATAAAAGCCAGGATACGATTTTTCTTTTTTTTTTTTTATCATGACGATAAACAGGAATGAGTCAAAGTTGAGTCACGTGCAAGAGAAGTCTCGCGAAGCTGAATCGGTTTTGAAAATTACGTTTCAAACGTTTAAGAAGGTATTGCGCGCTTGAAGAAAAAAAAAACAAGTAAAAGTACAGTACTGTAAAGTACTTATTATTAAAACCTTTAACGCATCTCACACAAAACAGGGTAGAAATCTGCAATGATTGTCAAACCAGTTTTTTAATAGCTCAAGGTGAAGAATATTTCAAAAAGTTGCCCTCACTACCTGATTTACAAGAAAACAAATATAGTACAGTGAGACCCCCACATGCGGACACCTCGACCTGTGGACAATTTGGCATTGGGACACTTATTTTATCATAAAAAAAATAATGAAAAAGGTCCAACATGAGGACACTGACTCAACATACAGACATTTTGTGATAAAATTGCAAATACATTTCAGGCCAAATTACAAGAAACTGCATTTCTCTCACCAAATTACCATCCATTTAGCTAATTTAAAAAAATTACCTCCAAGAGGGACTTCCTTCTCTCTTTTTCACTTGAATATTATTTTTACAGAGAATGCCAACATTTAAATGTACTGTACAGAGGTATTCAATTCCCCAAATGTCAATATTGTGTTGAAATTTATTCATTGGAATCAGTTTAAATTGGGAGACAATTTCTATTTTCATGGAATTACGCTGAGTATTTTGTCTATAAAACACCAATTAAAGATCATATAATGCAAGTCTAAGGGAAAATGAGACTTGACTTAGGGACACTCTTGATGCACCAATTACATCTGCATCTTGGGGTCTCACTATACTTGAACCTCTGTGAGTCAAACCTCCTTAAGTTGAATACCTCACTAACTCAATTTTTTAGTCAGAGAAAAAAGTTATAAACAATTTCTCATTCAACACAGGTTTGAATAAAAAATGGCTGACAGCAGTCATGCAAAAACAAAGATTTCTTCACAATATTTAATGACAAAATGCTTTGCCTTGTTTGTCACACAAAAAATTTCAGTTTCCAAGGAATACAATCTTTGCTGGCATTTTCTGTTTTAGCACAAAGAGTTGAGTAAGCTAAATTACTCCGAGAGAAAACTGAAATTGTCAAGCTTGCTGAAAAATATCAAGAGTCTTCTTGACTTACTAAAATTCAAAGGAATCTAAAATTTTGAAAATTGTTGAAGAGTTGA
Source organism: Notodromas monacha (assembly GCA_905338405.1). NCBI lineage: Eukaryota > Metazoa > Arthropoda > Ostracoda > Podocopida > Cyprididae > Notodromas > Notodromas monacha. The sequence goes on along the minus strand of CAJPEX010000048.1, from coordinate 30,485 downwards.
TTCAATTCCACCACTTGTGGCCAACAGAGGAGGCTTGCTTTTAAAATGTGGCCCTTGCCCACACCACTGGCCTAAAGAGAATCACTGGGTATCAAATCTTTTCCAAAACCCTTTACCAAAAGAATAAAAATTTCAGAATTCTTTGGAAATGTGACCAAGCGTATTTAGAATCCCTAAATCCTTCAGTTGAACTTCTGTACACACATTTTTTGAAACCATAAAAATTTCAAAATTCAAAAACACTCCAAAACACGACACAAAAGTATTTACAAATTTTTAAAATCTGGAGGACTCCATAAAAACCATTTCCAATACGCCACACACACAAAAATGCATCGAATTTCGAGAAGAAAAAATACAATTTTTCCCTAAACATTTCATGGACTTACTTCATATGCTGATAAACCCCCAGAAAAGACTTCTGCACATCCACAAAGAAGGAATTTTCTTTGGCGTCCCCGTGGGAACTCTGAAGTCCACTGGCCAGCTTCGCAAATGCTTCCATAACGTCCGTCTTTAAAGCACTGGAACTCTTGATGGCCATTTGCAGCGCATTGCCGCCATCCGCATGCATGGCTTCACCCATTTTCAACAACTAACGAGGCAACCTTCACACAAAAAGAAGAAACAACAAATTGAATCATGAGAAGAAAAAAAATGAATTCGAATTTGTTTCTAGAATAAGCAGCAACAATGTGAGAGTTGGTTCAACAGATTTTGGTTCAAAGGTCCATGTTTCAAAAATTGACTTTGTTCTTGTTGAAACTGGCCTTGAAAAGCATTTGAATTTATAAAACCTTTGCTCAACCAAAATTTAAAAGGTCAAGTCAGCTTTATTTGGGAATATTGTTGTGCATTTTGGGTTGTGCTTATTCGCCACTAAGTTTAAAAGGGTGTCCTGAGGTTAAATATGAAAGCAGACATTCTCAAGTTGTATTTGATTTCTTTACAAAACGTTTTCAAACGATTCTGGTTTAGGTAAGGTTTATACTAAAATAAGTAAGATGCATGGAAGATTTAGTAAGATTTGGTAGACTAATTGAGATGTATGCTAGATTAAGTCGGATTTATAGTAATGTACACTATATCAAGTGAAATTTATGGGAGATTAAGTAAAATTTATGGTACATGAGGAGCGTTGAAAGCAGATAAGTTAAATTTATGCAGTAGATTAGGTGAGATATATGATTGATGAAGAAGAATTATTGTACATTGAGGAAGAGTTATTGTAGATCAAGTAAGATTTACAGCAGATCAAATGAAATTTATAGAAGATCAGATAAGATTTATGGCAGATCAAATAAGATTTATGACATATCAAGTTAGTTGTATGGTAGATTAACTAAGATTTATATCAGATGGAGTAAGATTTATGGTAGATTGAGTAAGATTTATTTTAGACTGAGTAAGATTTATGATAAATTGAGTAAGATTTATGGCAGATTGAATAAGATTCATTGTAGATTGAGTAAGATTTATGGTAGATTGAATAAGATTCACCATAGATTGAGTAAGATTCATTGTAGACTGAGTAAGATTTATTGTAGATTGAGTAAGATTTATTGTAGATTGAATAAGATTCACCGTAGTTTGAGTAAGATTTATGGTAGACTGAGTAAGATTTATTTTAGACTGAGTAAGACTTATGGTAGACTGAGTAAGATTTATTGTAGATTGAGTAAGATTTATTGTAGAATGAGTAAGATTTCTGGTAGACTGAGTAAGATTTATTGTAGATTGAGTAAGATTTATTGTAGATTGAGTAAGACATTTGGTAGATTGAATAAGATCTTTGTTAAATTGAGTAAGATTAATGGCAGATAAAATATGTTATGGTAAATTTAACAAGATATACATTAGATAAGCAACAGATTAAGTGAGACTTGGATCTAGCACAAGACACATTAGGTAAGACAGATAAGGTAGGACTTACATCAAGTCAAATTAAAGTTGAGTAAAATATAGGTTGATTTGGATTTAGGTTAGGTAAGATTTATGTTTGGCAGGATTTAGATTAGGTAAACATCACTTTACGTAATCTTGAAGTAATACTTAATGTATGCGTTCAAGAAGTGTAGTTACATTGTCATATCTTCAAAAAAATGTGTACCTACATAACTCCTATTAATCCATAATCTAAAAATCAACACACATTTTTTGTAACATCTCTGCGCGAATAACACAACCAAAAATAAAAATGATGTCATTGATCCAAAAAGAAATCTGAGAACCAACTCCAACTCATTCACTAGTGAGTTGAACAACCAAAATTTTGCATCCACGTTAGGGATCGTTTTAATTATCATAAATCCAATGTAGCAAAAAATAGCTGAACCTTGCCTTGAGTTAGTGGGAGGAACACTAGATCAAACTAAAGATAAAGCCCCAGCTTTAGCTCCAATGCCAAAAAACGCGAAAAATATCCCGAGAACACTATCAAACTCCACCTAAAAATACCCCCCCCCCCCCCCCCCCCCACACCCCCCCCNCCCCCCCCCCCCCGCATGAAATTACACCAGGTGCGCAAATGTGCCAAATGTCCAAAAAATCGGATGTGAAAGTACCTTCGCGAATGCGCCCAGCAAAAAACAAGTTTTCCAACACACGAAGAGTGAATATTGCTAAAAAAAAAACCACGGAAAAAAATCGCAGTTCCTATGCATAGACTTTTTCCCAGGAATTGTTCTAGAATATTAAAGGCAATTTTCAAATGAAATAAGAACCTTTGCTTTCATCACAGGGATTAACAACACCGTAGCCAGTTGATGCGATAAAACCAAGCATTTTCGTTTTCCAAACGCGTCCTTGATTGACAAAAAAGTCTCATTGCTTTTTTTTTCTTTGGGCAAAGCACAAGAAAACCCCAGGTTGCAGATCAATACCTTTCTGAATTTTAAAACCCACTGCTTCCAAGTTTAGTTTAAAAAAAGAGAGTGAGAAGAAACCCGCCACTCACAAGCTGGAACCAAACATACAATCTTATTAAGCTCAGTATGAAAAATGTCGGGAGTCATTTAAATTCAATAAAGTTGAAACACTAGATAAACTTAAAATTTTAAATACATATGCGTAAAACTGATACGCTTGAATGAATAACTAAATTTTGTCAACACGATACCTAATACAGGTGAACCTTGATAAGTCAAACCTCTGTGAGTCAAATTCCTCCCTAAGTCAAATTTTTTTCAAGTCCCTGTCCAAATTCCCTTAAAATCAATACATTAAAAACCTCCCTAACTCGAATTCTTTTTTTCTAAAATCTCTGTAAGTCAAATTTTCTGATGCCTTCTGGTTATTATTTCTGTGAAATGTGAGAGAGAAAATGATTAAAACAAATAATTTGATGCATCTTGGAAGGAATTGAAAGACAAATGTAGCAAATGAACCCCTGCCTCCAAGTTCAGCACAGTAAAAACTCATCAAGAGGCAATTTCAGGCCAAGAATCTCTTCATTTACATTTTCCTGCAATATTTTTATTAATTCTCAGTGCAAGAATGTTTTCCTCAATTCAGAACTTGCAAAAATCAAAACCTCCCTAAGTCAAATTTTTTTTCCTGGTCCCTAGAAATTCGACTTACAGAGGTTCAACTATATACTCAAACCCAAAAAAGTGCACCCGTATTCAAGCGACATCTACCCCTCAATCAGGAAAATCGCAAAAGTTGGACAAAACACATGAAAATTTTAAGAACTTAAATATTACGTTCACCATCAAATGAAAATTTGCAGAACATTGTTCAACTACCAAAATGCTGCAGGAAGGAAAGACAAAATTGAAATCTTGGAATCAGTTTTGTCAATTTCAGGCATATTTGTAACAGTTGAAAATATTTCTAGAAATCTTCACACATCATCTGACAAGAGCAAAACAATAGGATGATTGATTCCAGCTTGTCCCTCAACAGGGTAAATGTCAATTTTTCAACCCTTACTCAGTCCCCTCATTTCAAATCATTGCTTTAAAAAATCCACCTTTTTGCCTCATCATCATGATTTCCAAAATCACCCAAACTTTTCCCAAATTATAAAAAGTTGCTGAAATTGCCACAAATTCGCCAGTGTAAACGCGAAACAAAAGCAAGCTAAACCGCTCAATCTCCGAATAAATTTAAATCCAAAGCAAGAATCAGCCCATCAAAATGATTTACAAATTCAAAAATTAAACGCAAATTGATTTCTCAGAGCCTTGAACTGAAAACACAAAGTTTGCTGAAACTGAAAGACGCTCTGCTTTACTATTTGACACGGAGGGACCAAAACGTGCACAAATTTAAAAAT
>CAJPEX010000048.1:0-25883 GCA_905338405.1 Notodromas monacha | reverse complement strand
TGAAGGATTTAGGGATTCTAAATACGCTTGGTCACATTTCCAAAGAATTCTGAAATTTTTATTCTTTTGGTAAAGGGTTTTGGAAAAGATTTGATACCCAGTGATTCTCTTTAGGCCAGTGGTGTGGGCAAGGGCCACATTTTAAAAGCAAGCCTCCTCTGTTGGCCACAAGTGGTGGAATTGAATCAACTCTTCAACAATTTTCAAAATTTTAGATTCCTTTGAATTTTAGTAAGTCAAGAAGACTCTTGATATTTTTCAGCAAGCTTGACAATTTCAGTTTTCTCTCGGAGTAATTTAGCTTACTCAACTCTTTGTGCTAAAACAGAAAATGCCAGCAAAGATTGTATTCCTTGGAAACTGAAATTTTTTGTGTGACAAACAAGGCAAAGCATTTTGTCATTAAATATTGTGAAGAAATCTTTGTTTTTGCATGACTGCTGTCAGCCATTTTTTATTCAAACCTGTGTTGAATGAGAAATTGTTTATAACTTTTTTCTCTGACTAAAAAATTGAGTTAGTGAGGTATTCAACTTAAGGAGGTTTGACTCACAGAGGTTCAAGTATAGTGAGACCCCAAGATGCAGATGTAATTGGTGCATCAAGAGTGTCCCTAAGTCAAGTCTCATTTTCCCTTAGACTTGCATTATATGATCTTTAATTGGTGTTTTATAGACAAAATACTCAGCGTAATTCCATGAAAATAAAAATTGTCTCCCAATTTAAACTGATTCCAATGAATAAATTTCAACACAATATTGACATTTGGGGAATTGAATACCTCTGTACAGTACATTTAAATGTTGGCATTCTCTGTAAAAATAATATTCAAGTGAAAAAGAGAGAAGGAAGTCCCTCTTGGAGGTAATTTTTTTAAATTAGCTAAATGGATGGTAAATTGGTGAGAGAAATGCCCAAGAACTTTTCTTACATCAATTTTAGGGTTGGAAACATCTGTTTCTTGTAATTTGGCCTGAAATGTATTTGCAATTTTATCACAAAATGTCCGTATGTTGAGTCAGTGTCCTCATGTTGGACCTTTTTCATTATTTTTTTTATGATAAAATAAGTGTCCCAATGTTGAATTGTCCGCAGGTCAAGGTGTCCGCATGTGGAGGTCTCACTGTACTATATTTGTTTTCTTATAAATCAGATAATGAGGGCAACTTTTTGAAATATTCTTTACCTTGAGCTATTAAAAAACCGGATTGACACATTCATTGCAGATTTCTACCCTCTTTTGTGTGAGATGCGTTAAAGGTTTTAATAATAAGTACTTTACAGTACTGTACTTTTACTTGTTTTTTTTTTCAATTGCCCCATAACTTCTTGAACGTTTGAAACGTAATTTTCGAAACCGATTCAGGTTCGCGAGACTTCTGTTGCACGTGACTCAACTTTGACTCATTCCTGTTTATCGTCATGATAAAAAAAAAAAAGAAAAAGAAAATGCAGATCCTGGCTTTTATCTTTGAAGCATTACTTGGCTTCCTGGTATTTGAGTCAGGTTAGCTGTATCAAAGAGAAAAAATCTGACCAAACTTTTACAGTGACTTAATTCAAGTTTTCTATCGCGATTCTAACGACATCTATGTGCCACTGAAAAAAAACACGTTAAACGGCGGACATTTATGCAAATTGAACCCAATGTCTTTGTCCCACAGTATTTCGATCTTGGATTCATTTCAAGAACTTTCTCTGTTTGTGCTACTTGTTAAAATATGTTTTTAAAAAAATGTTCAAACTAAAAAATATGTTCCTATTTTTAGCGATTAAATATTCTACAGTACTGTACTACAATTTATTTATAATTTAATCAAGTCAAAGAAAGTTTTGCGTCAGAAATATTGTAAATTTGTCTTCGATTTTCCTTGAAAAAAAAAAACTGACGCTGCATCCGATTGTGTTTCAATAAAGTGGTAAACATTCGTGTCCAAAAACAGCGAGTCATGTTTCCGTTGAGATAACGGGGGAAAAAATAGCGTTTCAATCCTAGAAGTCGAAAGAAGTGTTAGGATCTCCTTTTCACGAATTATTTTTGACAACGAATTCGTTTTTCAGATTCCGTGCTCAATAGGGATATTAATTTAAATCGGTTTATAACGAATTTCGCGTTATATAACGAAGTTGTTTTTTCCTGGTCCCAACATCTTCATTGTAAGAATATTTTACTGTAGTCTCAAATCCATTCCAAAGCATCGGAAAAACTGTGTCTTGTTGGAAATGTATGTTTGATGTATTCATGGAAAGGAATTGATTGGAAATTGTTTTTTTCTTGAATTTCAGGGAATTGGAAGACAGCGTTGGAAGTCTGAACCCGCCTCCTTCGGGCCAGTTGTCGATAGGAAATGCTCAGCTGATTGCCCAAGATTTCGGGGTGGACAAATTCGAGTTGTATTCTGAAATGGTCCGCAGTTACACGTGGATTGACAAGGTCTCAATCAACATTCCCAGTGTTCAAGAGATGTTTATTTTTTTATTTGTATTTGATTTTTAATTTTCATTTCTGTTGCTTTGAAAAAAATGGTGATGATTTTGACACTTATTATTTTTTTTTTTGGAATGCAGATGCACGAGTACTCCAATTTGGCACACTACACCAGCAATCAGCACTCCAGCAAAAAGAGCAATTCGATGAATGCTTTGGCTTCAAAGAAGCGAAGATCTCTGGTTTCTCACAACGTTCCTCCACAGTGAGTTGAATATTTTTTCTTGAATACTGTACAGGTGGACTCTCTCTACAACCAAATTAGGGAACCAGAAAAAATACAGTGAGACCCCAGCAGAGGTAATTGGTGCATCAAGAGTGTCCCCAAGTTGAAATGTCCCTAAGTTGAGTCTTGTTTTCCCCTAGACTTACATTATATAATTTTTAATTGGTGTTTTCTGAAAGAAATATTCTTCAGAATTCCCTGAAAATAATGTTTGCCACCTGAATTTGAATTAATGAATACATTTTCAACCCAATAAGAACATTTGGAGCATTGAACAGTGTATCTCTGTACTGTACACTGAAATTTTAGCATCTGCAAAAATAATATACAAGTGAAAAAAGTAGAAGTCCCTCTATGCTGGAGGTTTTTTTAAATTAGCTATATGGATGGTAATTTGGTGAGAGAAATGCCCAAGAAATTTTCTTACATCAATTTTAAGGTTGGAAATTTCTTTTTCTTGTAATTTGGCCTGAAATTAATTGCAATTCTATCACAAAATGTCCTTATGTCGAGTCAGTGTCCCCATGTCAGGCCATTTTTATTACTTTTTCTGGGAAAATAAGTGTCCCTATGTCAAATTGTCTGCAGGTCAAGGCGTCCGCTTGTGGGGGTCTCACTGTATTTAAAAAGATAAATAGCTCTCATCATAAGTTTACAGCAGTGAGACACCAACATATGTACACCCTGAAAAATGGACAATTTGACTTATAGGGACACTTGGAACTGAAAAATTCTGCCCCAACACCTGGACAGTAACTCAGATATGGAAACTTTTTTGAGATTTCCGGAAGAATTGAAAATTTTTGCTTTGCAAACTTCGAAATTTATTGAAGAAATTGAGCTACTTAAATTTACAAAAGCTGAAATTGAATTGCGATATTTAAATGCCCTATTTCATGATGAAAAACAGGCTGATTTGGTAGGAAGCACTCACAGATAAGTCAAGTAAAGATACAGGATGTCCAAATCTGAATCGTAAGGACTGATTTCTAAAGAACTCGTCAGGTTCAACAAGTATGCTTCATCACAATCCGGGTTGGAGAGTTCCAGCTTCCAGTGCTCTGAAGGGTCTTCCAAAATTGACATCAAGGTTCGATTCCATTCTTGAGCCCACTGCCTGTTCTGGGGTTTTCCTTGTGTATCAAACAGCTGGAAATGAGAGCAGTAAACAACAGTTCACTATTTTTAGAAGAAAATGAGTAATGCATTAATAAATTTCTTATACAGTATATCCACACCCCAATCTTTCAGATTATATCAGAAAACCATAAATTGTGAATCTTTGGGTCCGTTGCATCTGATGAGTCTGCAACTCTAATTGTTTTCCTCTCAGGCTCTCAAAGTTGAGTTTAGGAAGAGCTCACAAAACATGTATTAATGAAGCACAGGAATTCACCATGGCTTCCTTGAAGGCTATCATATCATTATTACATGAATTGGAGTTACATGGTCAGTTATTTTCTCTGACTACACTGGCATGAGCAGCAGTGACTTGAAAGAAACAAATTGTCAAGAAAGTCACAAGGTTTTGATTTTGACATTTACCAATAATTTCCAACCAACAGAAGTTTGGTAAGTGGATTTTGTCCATTAGGTAGGCAGAAGAACTGCTCAAGTGGGGTGCTATTCTTGGTGTGACCCCACAATTGGTGCACACTGGGGTCACAACTGGTGCACATGGGCTATTCTGGGGCTACAAGCATGCATGCACCTCCTGTGGATGAAATGTTGCTGCCATTCCATGGCTAGATTTGGTGCACAAATGTGGCGTGATGGGAGAAAACACAAGTGTACCCTTGGTGATGTGAGTTCTTCATTTACAAGTGGGACCCAGAGTAACCCAACAACACACAACTGGTGCACATTATGGATATATACATGTGCAAGATGGTTCACTTTGGTACACTTCAGGTGCACAGCAGGGTCACTGTGTAGAATTATACAGGCATATCCGCAATGTGCACCAATTTCCCCACTTGGGTGCCTTCAGAGGCAGTCTGTTGAGCAAAAATCCCTCAGGTGGGAGGTCTGTTAGGCAGGGGTTGAGTGTAATTTATAATCAAAAACATGCTAATTTTATCAAGTTTTTTCATAATTTCTTTGATCATTGGTGAACAATATATGAATACTTATGGCTTTTTCTTGCTTTTTGGGGTCTTTTTCATACCCAAGTATCAGATTATGTGTGGTTTTCTTCAGCATGAAAGCTATTTTCTGTATCTTGAAGTTTGAAGAAAAATATGCTTTTTAATCTTTGGGGAACAGTATTTCCTCATTTTGTTTAGCAGAGAAACCACTGAAATATAATCCTACTCAAGTCTATAAGGGAAGTGTGATCTGATGTATGGAAACTCTGACATAGGGACAAGGTCCAAGCCCCAATGAAATGTCCACATCTTGGGATTCCCTTTGTGCTTGTGCTCTGCTTAAACATTTAGGAATTGTGAAACCAAAATCAGCACCATCATTGAAGAGACAAACAGGTCTTGCACATATAATCTAACCCAGCTTTGTTTGTTCCCTATTTGTCATTAAATATTTTGTCCTTCATGCAATCCGTACAAAATACAGTATATGTCAGCCCATTTACATGTCACACTCACCACTAAAGTGAGGAGTGGCATCTTGGACACTGTTGTCTTACACTGGCTGTACCTCATCAGTTTCCCCAACTCTTCTGGATGTCGGACATAAGACGCCACTAGTTTGGTACATTGAATGGGATTCCGGTTACACACTGTCACAGTGGGGAATGGTACAGTGACCTGGTACTCAATGGTCACTGAAGTTGTCACAGGGTATGACAAGTAGTCCAAGACCACCATGGACACATTCCACATCGTGACACCCAGCAGAGACAGGAATAAAACTATCCAAATGATGCGTCTAATTTTATTTGTGGATCCCTTGATCCTAGGCACTGCACCAAGGGTTGTGGTCTCTGCAAACTCTGAAGCTGCTGCAAATATGGCCTCTTTTTTATTGCGATGTCTGTTATACGGCTGTTTTTGCTGGGATGAAGAAGAGCTGACTCTTTTACCCGACACCATCATCATTTCCTGGTATATTATAAAACATGAAGGGAACAAAAGAAAAATAATTCTTATAATGATGCAGCTGTGATGGAATAAAAAGGCAGTTATAAAAAAAGGAATATACTCTACAGGGTGGACCAAAAAATAACTGGACCAAATTTTGACTTAAAATAGCTTGGTAGAAAATTGAGCTGTGGCAATGAAAAAAACTAAATGAAAGCTTCTTCAATTCTCTTTCAAACTTGAATGCAGGGGGTCACAGGATAGCCATGAGGCTGGCACTCAGCAAAGTTGGAATGGGATTTGGGAGTGGATGAGCAACATATACAAGGGTTCTAACAAAAGTTCTCAGAGTAGCAATAAAAATGACATACAATTGAGCTGAAAAAATTCATTCTCTAGCGAAAACATATTCTTTTTCACCCAAAAAAATCTGCCCGGTTTGACAATTTTTGTAAAATTTTTTTTCAAAATTCATCCTTATAGAGTTTTGCTCTCCACTCAAAAGATGAGGCGCCCTTTTTTTTGTTGCAGCCCAGCTTTCCCCTCAGAATTCTTGAAACCAATGTGGCATTCATGCCAAAGGTTGCCTCCAGGTCATCCAAGGTAATTCCACCATTTTCATCAACAGCTGCCTTCACAGCCGCCACATTGGACACCACTTTGCAGCTGTTGATGAAAATGGCGGAATTACCTTGGATGACCTGGAGGCAACCTTTGGCATGAATGCCACATTGGTTTCAAGAATTCTGAGGGGAAAGCTGGGCTGCAACAAAAAAAGGGCACCTCATTTTTTCAGTGGAGAGCAAAACTCTATGAGGATGAATTTTGAAAAAAATGTAAAAAAATTATCAAAATGGGCTGATTTTTTTGTGTGCCAAAGAATATGTTTTTGTTGAAGAATATATTTCTTTTGCAGCTCAATTGTATGCCATTTTAATTGCTACTCCAAGAGCTTCCGTTAGAACACTTGTATCAATGAGCAACATATCCCACTGCTCCATTTCTTTGTTGTTGCTCTTCTTGCCCCAACCTCTAAAATTTGGGAAAATGTGTACCCTCTTGAAGGCAGTATAAAGTTTCCTGGTTGAATCACTGGTCCTGCACCCAATTTATCCCTGGAAGCAGCCCAGGAGAACAGCAGATTAGTGGAAGGCACTGCCTGACAACTTTTTTTGGGGGAAGTTTTTATTCAAGTTGTTCTTGAGACCATGTCATGTGGCCATTGAGACCATAATAATACTATACATACCATTTGAAAGAGAATTCAACAAGCTTTCAGTTGCTGCATTTTCATTGCCACAGCTCAATTCCCTACTGAGCTACTTCAAGTAAAAGAAAAGGTCACTTTTTTGATGCCCCCACTGTATTACAGTGTGGATCTTAATAACAAGAACCTTCCTAAGTTACAAACCCTTTCAATATCAAATTTTTGACAAGTTCTTGCCTGAATTTCCTTGAAAACAATACAATAAAAGCCTGTGTATGCTTCAAAGTCTTTTGCCCCAATAAACCTCCATTACTAGGCATTTCTGGAGGTGTTTTAGTTATTATTTCATTGACACGGGAAAGACAGAAACAATAAAAATGTAAATGGACATGATGCTAAAAGGAGGCGAAAGACTGTAATTGGGCAAGTAATCACCCTCTCAGGTCATCATCCTTTCAAGTCATTCCAAAAGCAATTTAAGACCCCGAATATCATCAATTACATCAAATAGCATCAATCTTCTTGAATTATACACAAAATGTGGCCTAATATCCAAAAAAATCGTCTCCTGCATTGGTCTGGTTGAAAAAACTTCCTCGAATCAATAGAAATGTTGAGAATGTACTTTTGAGGTTGATTTCAAAGTTTTAAACTTTTTCACATGTATATACAAAATACAGTTTCTTCCTAAATTAATCAATTTAGAACGTTTTTCACATATATTCCTTAAAGGACGTAAAACCTAGGCAGAAGCCAATTGGGAATGTTTATTGATTTAATCTACTGTTTTTTTGGATATAATCTGTGAATTTTTTTTCATATCATGCACAGTGTTTTATTGTGTGATCCTCATGCAATCACTTCAGTACAGCCACTCATAATTCAAAAACAACTGTATGTCACCTTTTGATTGCATCTGAGAAAGCTCAGAGGAAATCATGCATGCAACAAAAAAATATTTCAATACTTCATTGTTGTCAAAATTTGCTGTTAAATTTCTTGCCATCAGTAGGCATAAGCCGGAGTCACTCACTGACTCGTCAATAGCTAGCTGGTTTGATGAGGCTATTTTTCCTTGTATGGGTCAGTTTTATGGCGCATTAATTAGTGGGAAAACATTTTGCCCCTTCATTAATAAATCAAATACGGTAGGTTTGGGCTTTTCCCTCCTCTCAAAAATTACTCACTATTATAGCCATTATTCCGTTTTATATATGGGATGCAATTTGTTCATTGCACATTATATTGGTATGACTAACATTGTGCTTAAGCTTATTAGAAAGGGTTTTAACCTCTTTCTGAATATTGCACCTTTCCAAGAAACATCAAAAGGTGCACCACCTTTTGCGTACTTGGTGACAAAAAAAAATTCACATTGCGGTACTAACATGGTATCATACCAGAACCAGACCCAATCTTAATTTTTCTACTGCATGCAAAAGTTCATGATTCAATGCAAAGAGAGACTCTTTTAACTTGTACCCTGTAAAGTAAATGAGGTGACCTGAGAGAGCTAAAACAAATGATTTTATCCAGCCCTATTTTAATGAGCACTGGTTAAAATATCTACACATACAGTAATAAACTGGCTGTTTAGGAAGAAAAAAAATGTGTGACAGAGCTCCTTATACTCCATCAATCATGCTGTGGCAGAAAGAAGATTGATTGGACTGCTGAAGTTATTGAATGCCAGAAATATCCTTCATGGTTCATACCTTGATATATGGGTCATAATAAGTCTCTAAAGTTCTTCTCAGCTTTTTTTTGGAAACTATTTCATTCATTTCGAGCTCAGTCGAATTTTATTTTAATATGCTTCAAAGGTCTCTGAAATCTGTCAAAATAGTAGTCAGTGGATATTCATTCAAAATTCTTGCCAGTACTTTTGAACAATTTTTTTTGGTATTTGAAGCTATTTAACTTTATTTCAATAAATTTGAGGCGTTCCATGGAAATTGAAATGTTATGAAAATGCTCATCAAAGATTCTCTCTAAATTGTTCATTGAACTAAAACTCATACAGAAACTAAATGATTGAATGTATTTGGGGGAGTTGGGTTGGGTGGGGAGGGGGTTGGGATGCAGGAGTTCTGGTTATGCCTTGTGAACGCTGAAAAGCGGCAAATAAAGTTTTCTGTTCATTCATTCATTCATGAAAATGCTCATGCCATTATTGTAGCCAAAGAAAATAACTGACCATGTAATTCCAATTCATGTAATAATGATTTGATAGCCTTCAAGGAAGCCATGGTGAATTCCTGTGCTTCATTAAAAGATGTTTTGTGAGCTCTTCCTGAACTCAATTTACAGAGCCTGAGAGGAAAACCATTATAGTTACCTGGGAACAGGCTGAATATTTTACGATTTAATTTTTGCTGGGTAATTGCCTTGTGCTTTTTGGTCTTGAAAAATGGCAGCTGAATATTCATAAATTTTGTCAATGCTTGGATGCGTTTTATTTTTATACCCATCATGTAGTAAAGTATTTTTTGAAATGCTGGGAAATTTTGAATGGATGTGTGATGGAGGGGGGCGGGAATTTTTTTTTCAACATTGCGAATGCCGACAGCAAGCAGAAAACAAATTATACCAATCACTCAGTAACTTCAACACTGTGCCAATGGTTGACTATTCCACCCTTTTATGGACACATTATTCAAAGAGGTCACCTCAACAGTAGAAACTTGTTGGGGTAGGCTAATCTTCCGATAGTGGTTCACTGGCCCCGGAATGCAGTCATTTCATAAATTACACAAACCGTCCATCTGAGGAGCTGCTGTTAAAGTTTATCGCTTGTTGAAAATGACTGTTAATTATAAGCCATTACGAGCTTTCCTCATACCGAAGAGCATGCAATATAAATTATGCGCAATTTTGGACAGAACCTTTTACCATGCGATGATTTATTGTATGGAGTCCATTTCTTTGCCATTTTTCTGTTACTCTGTACGATAAGGTTATTATCGTGGACATAACTTCGAATGTTGTTTAGGAATTTTCTTGTTGCATGGTAAATGCGCTGCTACTGCAAAATTGGCCTTCTTATACTTTATGCATTTGAATGCTGAAAATTAGGCGGAAAACAAGGAAACTCGTGCGAAATAAATTGAATACAACATGGTATTAACAGAAGAAAATAGCATTTCAGATTTTGTTATTTGTGTGGTCTCTAAAGAAATTGTTACATTCATCCTGAAGAAAATTATGTGTTGCAGGATTTTCGATAGAATAAAGCAGGGAAAATCATAAGATCTGCACTACCAGTGTTAACATCAATTTATGCCTCATTTTTATCATTATAGCCATAATAAAATACTATTTTTTGTTGTCTTTTATGATATGGATTAATTTTAAAAAAATTCCTACATTGATTGACCTTTGCTTGGGATGCAGTGGGAAACATACCAGTAATTTTTTCATCAGCTTGCTAAGAATCAAAGTATACCAGTCAGCAAATTCCATGAGAAGATTATTTTAGGGAAAATGAGCTCTATGTCATATTGGATGAAAAAAAGGGACCACATCAAATGTTCAACTGAGCATAGTTGAGGCACCCTTGAATCCTTGGACGGTGTTATTGTAGGGTTCCTTTCGATCACATGGTGGTATCTGGATTTGGGTGAGGGGGGGGGGGGGCACATTTCAGTTTGACTAAAGGTCATAGAAATGCTCCCAGGTTGGGAAGGCCTACATTGGAAAAAATCCACAAGGTAAATTTTCTTTTGTTCTAAAAAAATATCCAATGGCAGTCCTTTGCTGGGAAAAAAAATTACACCCACGGAGAGATTTTTTCATGCAAAATTTTCTGCAGGATTATAAAAAATATTAGACTTTTTCTTGACCAAGGCCTCCATACATGTGAGATTCTTTTTTGCAGTGCTCATGGGCATACAAAGCCCACCTGGCAATGATTTGAAAAACCATGGAACTGAGCCCACCCATGAGCCAAATTACCCATTTAGAAAGGAACTCCACAGTCAATTTTCATGTTTCCCTGCAGTACAGCTATCAAAATATTTACTTTCTCACCAGAAAACAAAGTAGTTTCCAGAATTACCAAAAATTTGTTCAGAACAGCAAGCATAACTGATGCTTTCTAGATGAACAATAGATGAACAAAACTGAGAGAAAGAACAGAAAAGAGTATAACTATATTGGTAAGTTCTCCATGCAGGTGCAGAAGTTGTGGGGTCAGCAAAAACCTGAGAAAAGCAGATGTGGATTCAGCTGTCACCACCCATGGAGTTGTGCATGTGGTGGTTTCAGGAATATAAACAATAATTTGGGAAGGCACAGCCCCCTCAATTGGGCAAAACTCAACTGGATCCATAACCCCTTCTGGGATTTTGCCTTCACATATTATGAACTTGAGTAGTTCTACTTTCTAAATAACATTGAATTCTTATTGGTGTTGCATTTAAAACTAGTGAAAAGGTACTAACTCTCAGTCCAAAATGTTCCACACAACCCAAATCAAGGAAACAACTGGTCATGACAATGGAATTGTTGCCTTACTGACATCTAAGGAGGAGGCATCATTACAATGGAGATGGCCATCTTGGATTATGCATCTGCCATGATACATCTTAGGATGGCTGATGGCCAGCAGCACAAGCATGGAACACATGTCCAGTCAGCCGCCGGTTGGTCAATTGACGGTTGCGCACCTGCCGGTTGTCAAGCGCTGGTCGGTCCAACCGCCAGCCAGGGCAGTTCTTGGCCTTGCCAATCCCCAGCCCACCAAACTGCGGTTTGGTCACCCGATTGTCAGGGCACCCGAACAATCGGGTGACAAGAATCATGCTGATTTTTTTTTCCAAATTCAGTGAGCAGAATGGTATCCTACCACAGATTTTTTTCTTCAAAATTTCAGCAATGTTAGGTTAGGTTAGGTTAGGTTAGGTTAGGTTAGGATATGTTAGGTTAAGTTAGGTTGGGTTTGATAAGTTTTTTTCTTTTTGTGAAAATTTTTATAAGATGAAATTTTGTAAAAAAAAATAATCTATGGTAGGATAACCTTCTGCTTACCAAATTCTAGAAAGAATCAGCATGATGCTTCTCACCAAATTGTTCGGGTGCCCCAACAATTGGGTGACCAAACCGCGGTTTGGTGGACTGGGGATTCGCGAGGCCAAGAACTGCCCTGGCTGGCGGTTGGACCGACCGGCGCTTGACGACCGGCGGGTTTGCGACCGTCAATTGACCGACTGGCGGATGACCCGGTACCGTTTCATGAATATTCAGATCTGTTCCATCAATATCCTGATCTTTCCTATCAATATTGTGTTAGTTTCCATCGAGTTACTTCTTAGCTTCGTGAGTAAACAAAACAATAATACATTATTTTTTTTATTGAATGCTTCTTGTTGATCAGCAGCACTTTGTGCAGATTGAGCTTGTCAGGAAACCCCTCTCTCAAGACACTGATGCGTTTCCAGAATTCTTCAGCAGTTTATTCATACGACATTGTCCCTGAATAATTGAAGCAGCACTTGGAAAAAACTAGAAAGCACGGCATTAAGATTTACCCCGAAGCAACTTCCCTTTTTTTTTAATCCTCCGATATTATTCGCATCCTAGTCTGCTCTCGCCTCTCCGCCTCCTTCTTTTCTTTTTCGTCCTACATTTTCTAGGGTTCTCCTATATAGCATACTGTACATATACCTCACACTATAGCTGTTTTCTTCCTCATGATCCACCATCTCTATAGGAAGATGAGGAGGGAAATCTCAAGTGAGACCAGATGCTGCATCCATCATGTTCCGCCCGCCTACACTTTCGCTTTCCCATTGTATGCCCGGCTTCATACTCAGGGAATTACGGCTACGCTTTGTTATACATTTACCCCTCATTCTCCTCTTTACTTGTTTTTTTTTTACAGTATTTCTAAATGCGTTTTACAGTAAAATCTAATCACAACAAGTACCGTTCCACCAAATTTTTCAGTATAACAAACTTTTTTTCAAGTCCCAGCAGAAATCCTTTAGGGTACATGTTACAGGTGAACCTCTCTAAGTCGAATTTCTAGGGACTATAAAAAAAATTGACTTAGGGAGGTCTCGACTTAGGGAGGTTTTGAGTTTTTGAAGAAAGTAAACAAACATTTGTGCTACAAGGAAAATGGGAATGTAGATGAGGACATTCTGGGCCTAAACTTGCTTTTTTAATGGGTTTACAGCTCTTGCTGAACCTGTGGGCAGGGGTTCATTTGTTCAATTAGTCCTTCACTTGATTTAAAAATGCATAAAATAATTTGTTTTGTTGATTTTTCTCAATCATATTTCAAGGAAATAATGACCAAAAGGCCTCAGAAAATTTGACTCACAGAGGTTTGAGAGAAAATTACTTTGACTTAGGGAGGTTTTTAATACATTGCTTCTAAGGGAATCCAGACAGGGACTTGAAAAAAATTTGAGTTAGAAAGGTATTCAACTTAGGGAGGTTCAACTTAGCAAGGTCCCCCTGTATAAGAATCTCATTACAACAAACTTGCCAATTCCAGCATGACAAACTTTTTTGAGGAACATATTATGATTTCTTTATAGAAAATCCCTGTTGGAAGCAGGCACAGTACCACATTTCCCATTCTAAATGTGACTGATGACTGGTTCTTGGAACGTAAGGTGGAATACAAGCTCAAAAATTCTTCAAAATTCACCTGAAATTCCTTTGTTTACAAAATTATTCTTATGATAGGAACGATAGTGGAAGGGAGGGGGGGGGGGGTTGGCAGTTAGATAAAAAGAAATGAGCCCAGCAATACCCATGCTAGGCAGGGTTTGTATGCTTGAGAAACCCTAGTGATGTAAAAATTGTCAGAAATTATGGAACATCCGCCCTTACAGATCTTTGCATAAATTGCTTTAAAAAAACGTAGTCAAAAAGTGTGCTAGTATTTACCTGTTATTCAGAGTATTTTTTGATTAGTAATTACATTTCTTTTTGAAGATCACCATTTTTTAACCATTGAAAAACATCTGAAAAGGCCACATAAGGAAGATTCTTAATATGTGCCTGCCTAATTTAGAGAAAATCCTCCAATCAGTCAATAATTTTCACAATCTCAGTATAACAAATTATTTATTACAACAAACTTGTTCTGAAGTCCCCGCAAGTTTGTTGCAACAAGATTTTACTGTAATGTATTTGAAAAAAAGATGGGAGAGAATAAGATATGACCTGAAATGTGGGTGATGACGATTTTGACGGAATGATGGAATAGAAAATGGAATAAAAAGGAAACATGCAGCAGCTTACCGACATAAGTTTTCGGCGCCATGTCGCCGTAACCGACTGTGGTCATTGTCACAATGGCCCACCACAGGCCCTCTGGAATACTCTTGAAATCGTTGTGCGGATTCGCCTGTGAAGAGCCACAAATGATGAAGGGAAACAGCATCAAGATATTTTCTGTATTATTGAGATAATTTTCCAGACAAAACAAAATATCAGCACCTTGGCTTTTTTGTTGTTGAAATTTTGACCACGAAAATGCACATGAAAAACTGTTGAAACACATCTATAGCTTAAACTTAAGGAATGCGAGAAATTAAATATTTTGAGCATTACATATCTGTGAATTCAATGGGTGAATGTTTGAAAATAAATTTTGAAGCACACGCAGAAAGCGGTCGTATTTTGCAACACAACACACAATACCTTATATAATTTTAAAAATGCAATCGAACCTTTCTGACAATGAACCAATGATTTTTTTTATGCATATAGGACAAACCCAAATGCAGAAGGAACTTGGCAATACCCATTTTTGAAGCTATCATGACTGAGTAATGACATCGTTCCAAATGGAAACAAATTAAAATTATAGAAGAAAAAGGATCAATTTGATATCTTCCTTATGCATATTTTGGTCGTTTCTGCTTGTGATGAATTCACCAGCAGAGATGTGAAATAAAGCCTTGAGCCATGAACAACACCCATTCCAGCAGCCTCTTTACTGCTCATGAGTTCCCCATGTCACGTTTTCACATAAAAAGCAAACTACTTTGCTCTATCTAAAATAAAAAAAAACTAGAAATATCAAAGAAATTTGAAGGAAAAAAATCCAAAAAGGGCATACAAATAAGATAAGAGCATCCCTTCATCATTTCCACTTATGAATATAAGCATCAGTGATACTGAGTAAATCGGAAGCAAAAAAGCTATTCATATTTTCAAGAGTTTTGAATTACCTTTCGAATTTCCTTCTGAATTCCCACATAAAATTGAAATTCAAATTGAAAATCGGATTTTCTTTCTTTGAATTTGGAAGATATTTTTTCGCATGAAGGAAAAATCGTAACTTGGGTTTTCAGTAGTTACTGTAGACTTATCAAAAATTTGCCTGCCCAACCAATGACCAGTTGAAAGACTTGTCAACTATTCTACCTATTAAAACTAAAAAACCACATATCTCTTCGTAAAACATTAGCCTTGGGCATACAGTGTGTCTAACAAAGTATAGCATGAATATTGCTCTGTGGACAAAGACAAGAAATCCTTTGTTTTCCCAATCAAATATTTTGTTTGGGCCAACAAAAATATTAAAAAAGATATTTTTTTACCAAGAATGGGCAATTGGCAAGGCTTCTTCAATTAAAATTTCTGGTTCCCAAAGGATACATTTTTTCTGTTGTTCCCTTTTTCCAAACTGAGAATCACCAGAAAAAAGCACGAAGAATATGCACACAAATTGAAAATGCTGGAGAAATAAATAAAAAAAATTCACGATTCATAAGGATATAAGGATGAAAACGGGACATAGCTACGAGCTGTTGTAGAATTTAACTCATTTTAGAAAAATCTTCGCAACCTTTGTCCTTTATATTTCATTTCCAAAGCCCTGAGAGAAGATTTGTTCATCCTACCCAAGCATTTGCATAACATAATCACAAACCTGAAGCCGTTCAGCGTAGTAGACGAGTGAAGCGAAGACAACAATACCCAGCACCAAGAAGAAGACCAGCAGCGTTAATTCCTTCGCACTGGCTTTGAAAGTGTGCACTAGGATCTTCAGGCCAGGACTGTGCCTCGTTAACTTGAAAAGCCTGCCAAGATGAAACAATAGACATCCATTTTTTCCGCTTTTTTTTTTCTCTTCTGGCACATATAAACACAAATAAACGGGTCTACCGATTCTCCCTAGTTTTTTTTTACTGGAATACCCGTTCAATGGAGACTCGCTTGAACATTCACATGCTGGAATGTAGCTTTTATTTTCTGTTGATAATATCTTCTCGTTTTCCCCCAATTGAAGTCCCATTTTGGGTCCACAGACCAGCAAATTTCCCTAAAATTGTTCGCAGATCAACAAATTTCCAAAAAAATTGTCTGCAGACTGGCGAGTAAGTTTGATAAAATGTTTGCAGACTCAAAAAAGTTTTGCTTGAATGACGTTATGATAGACTTGTAAAAAATGTTCTGCTTATTTGCAAAAATTAATTCAAGACCCAATGAACTAGGTGTTATGGAATGTCTTCACAAAAATTTGAAAGCTGGGCATTGAGAAAATTTTCTCCGAATAAAAATTGTTATTATCTATTTCAGCAGGTGGAAATTTGTCTGGAGTCTTATTATTGGGAGAAAACCGAACTTATATTTTTCATCAGATAATTTGAACCGCCATTGCCTTTCATAAATTTCAGATAAATATAATAGACTTCATTGGTACTTGTTAAAAAAAATTTATCAAGCTGAAGAAAATTTCCGGCGGACCGGCAAAAAACTTTTGTGGACCGGCACTGATGGTCCACGGACCACGGTTTGGGAACACTGATATTAGAATAGATTCTATGTGTAGCATCGTATTTTGTTGTTGTTGCAGATCACTGACCTAAGGATCCGAATGATGGAGAAAAACTCCAAGATGTCAGCGTTCTCGACGTCCCTGGCAAAGTGTTGCAAGAGGAAGTCCAAGTAGAAACTGAGTGTCGCGATTATGTCAATGAGGTTGATGAGTGACTTGAGAAACTCGACGGGTTTCGGAGTCACCAAAAACCTGATGGTTATTTCGAACGTGAACCAACTGTTGCACACGGCTTCGATGTAGAAAAAAGCCGCGTGAGCATCGGTCCGATCTTTGTCCAATGTCCAATGAGTCTTATTATCAGCTCCTGTGCAAAGAAATAAAATAATAATAATAATAATAAATGCACACAAATTGCACACAGTTGGGTGTTGTCAAGATGCCTTCCAAAATGAAAAATAAAACCTTTGTATTTCGGATTTCGAAGGAATTCATGGCCAGTTTCCTGAATGCTAGGACATTTTAAACCTCTCTGACTTCAACTTTTTTTTTTTCGAACCTCCTCCAGGCAAATTGTTTCGGCCTCGTAGTTTTTTAATTGGGGATACAATTTAAAAGACCTGTTCGAGAAAAAAGAAAACAGATTTACATGGTCTTCTTTACGCTATCCACGAGGGATCATGCATTTTTCTGCAGATGGAACATCTTCGAATGACCAATAGTTCTAATGATTCGGTCAGAAAATAATTTTCATCGATTATTAGCATACCCAAAAAATAGCTAAATTATCTGATTGAAAAACTCTTCAAGTCGAATATTTCGGAGTCCCTTCGAAGTTGACTTGGAAAGGTTAAAATGTGCATGGATAAAATTCAATAATTCTTTCATCCTGAAAAATCAGCCGATAATAGCGCATAACAGACCTGGAACTGTGATATTCCTGATGACTGGAACCCTCATGTCAGGATGAGTTTTCAGACAAAACGACAGGATTGACACGCATATGAAGAACACAGAAAACATCGATATCACCTGTGAAAAAAAAAATACAGTACAGCATTTCAGTATAATCGAACTAATTTTGAAAATGATGTTTCTGAAAAATGTTGGGTGATGATTGGAAGTCTTGGGGAAATGAAAGAATTGACACTGCATGAAAAAAATTGAAAGTCCTTGCATCAGTGTCATCTTGACCATTCATCTACAGTACAGTTTAAAAGAAACGTACGAGTAATTGAATAGTACTCATTTTGTTACAAAAATAAATCTGCAAAAAAAGGATAATTTTATTAAAATGAAATAAAAATGTTTATTGCTCGATCAGCATCAAGCCCAGCAAAAAAAAAACCGGCTTCTCAGAGAAAATATGACTAATATACAGACTAAACTTTATACTGTCAATGTAATCTTCGATCTTATTTATTTTTTGGCGTTATTTCTGAGACGCAAAATTAGTTCAGCTAAGTTTTTTTTTTTTTCATTCGAAGCCAATGGATTTATCTCTTGTATATGGAACTATATAAACTTTGTACCACGAGAATCCTGAATCGCACATTTTGTCTTTTTTTTATCTAAATTGCGCTCTCGACATTTATCCATGATTCTTCCTGGTGAACAGTTGCACAGAATGGCTTGCACACATGGCCAGCTCAAAAGCAGCTGTTGTTAACACAAGTCCACGTGCCCTTGCAAAATATTCTGCAGTCCCTCTCGCGTCATTACTCGTGTACATACCATCGCGAACACGTGGGGCTGAATTCATTTTTTCGAAAGATGTCCGGCATGTGAGAAGGATGCAAAAAAACAAACAATAATGCTCGGCATACATTGCTCAAGATGTGCTAACATCCGCAATTCCTCCAGTACTTCGATCCATTTCCTTTTTATTTCCCTCCATTCCGAACATGATGATCACGGAGATGATGCTATGCGACTTCCTCGACGGGGCTATATGTACTTATTTATTTTTGTAAGTTTTCCTTCTTGGGAAAAAATTATTCGTTTTCACTGTTTTGTTTTATTTTTTATTTTTTCAAATCAAACAGGAATGGTCGAATGGTGCATTTGAAAGTGAATAACAGTGCCCCATTTTTCTGTCAGCCACGTCGGAATGTTTTTCCGGCCCACTGCTGCAAAAAAAAACTTTCGCGTTCCTCGAATGAAAAAAAAAATATTTGCAGGACGATGGAAAGCAATTTGAAAAAAGGTGGAAAATAGGAAGAAGAAAATTTAAAAAAAAAAAAACAGGAGAGTGAAACTGGTGATGGGGAAATGTGCCCAGAAAAGAATAGCGCAACATGGGGAATATATATATATACAGTATATACAGTATATATATATACGTATGAGAGGAGCGATTCGCGTCCCGCAATTTCAGCAGCGGCGCGGACGAGGCCGTGCCGTGAATAATGAATAATACTATCCCTGCGTTCCTTTACATTCATTCCACGGCTGAAAATAAGGGTGCCAAAAGTATTCGCATAAAAATATAAATATAAAAAAAGAATCCGGCTTAGTCCCAAACTTCTCTGATCCTGGAAATCCGGGGTGGAAAGGAAATTTACTCTGAAAAGTTCGAAAAAGGAACCCGCGTCCATGACCTTTTCAATGTAAAGCAAATTCATTTTAAAGTTTCATTTTTGAGGTAAAAAAAATAGAAGAGAATATAATTACTTTATTACCTTCGATTAAATCTAAAAAGTTCTACAAATAAGTCTCCATCCTTTTTGAATCAAGTTGAAGTGAAATAACGGAATAATGAACTTTCGCTTACGCGAGACTGAAATTATTAATAAAAGTCGAAAATAAAATTTTAGGGTTGTGTGGTATAGGACAACCTGCTCCTGTATACCTATACTACAGCCCTAAACCCATATACAGTATTATTGCTGGGTAAAAAAAATCTTATGCTATAATTTCAAGGGGATCTGGTTCTGACTCGACACATTCGAAGCAACTCATCATCGTCATCAAAGCTTTAAAAAAAAGCGACAACTCATAAAAAAACAATGTAACAACTCTTGAAAGTCATAATCTCATACACGGAAAATGTTCATAAAATTCTCTACTTTTCAAAAAGGAATTTTTCTGAAAGAATATTCAGAGCTGCAAAAATAGAGTCCAATTTATACGCCGAACTTTGCTCTTCGGTCACAGGATTCTTCCTTCACATCGCGAATAATTTGTAGCGAAAACATAAAAAGAATCCATATTTGACTTAACCTACGCGAGAAAGTTTCAATGATCTTCTCTTTGCTTTTGTCTCTCCTATAATGACTCGAAATTGAACAACTAACAAAAGGAAGCTCATTTTTTCCCGCATATATAAAATGAGAGCTCGAAACAAGATTTAAGCAAGAAAGAACACCTGAAATTAAAGGCATCGCAGTAAATAGCAATTCAGAAAACGAAATTCTCGCATTCGGAAAATATTCATAAATTTTCTCCTTTTGAAATTGTATTTTATCCGGAAATAATATTCAGAGCTAAAAAAAAAGAGTCTAATTTACGCGTCAACCTTGATTTTTAGTGCCCACAATTTTTCATTCGGATTGCGAATTTTTCAATATACAGTACAGTACAAGAAGACGTAAAAAAAATACACATTTGACTTCTCAACCTTGGCGTGAAAGGTTTCTACTTTATTTTCCGTGTCAATCGTCTCTCCTCTGGTGAAGTCTTTAATGACTCGAAATTGTACAACTTAAAAAAATAAATAAGCGGAACTTTTTTTTTGGCAGGTATATGAAATGGGAACTCGATGCAAGATGGCGGTTATATAAGCAAGAAGGAAGTACTGTATGATGATGTGAAGAAAATGAAGGAAATACATTTTCTATTGGTCCCTTGAATTATTTCCGTAGAGAGTATCCAACTGTATGATAATTTATAGTTGAAAAAGCAAAGTCATCTAAATATTATCAATCTTCTAATGTTGTTGTAATCAAAAACCTCTGAAAACAACAAACCACGTGAGAGTTCTTGATACAGTACAAAAAAAGAAGTCCCACTTTTATCCCCGCAGGTATTATGAAATGCGAACTCGATGCAAGATGGTGGATATATACAGTATAAGCAAGAAAGAAGTACTGTATGATGATGTGAAGATGATGTGAAGATGAAATGAAGGAAATGAATTTTCTTTTGGTCCCTTGAATTATAGAGAATCCAACTGTATGATCATTTATAGTTGAAAACGCAAAGTCATCTCAAAAATATTAATCTTCTAATGGTTTATAATCGAAAACCTCTGATGAGAACGACAAACCACGTAAGAATCGTTGATACAGCACAGTACAAAAAAAGAAGTCTAACTTTTTTTCCCCCGCAGGTATTATGAAAGGATGAGAACTCGATGCAAGATGGCGGATATATATATATATATATATATATAAGCAAGAAATAAGTATGACGACGTGAAGAAAATGAAGGAAATGGAAAAGAACTCACCCGAGCGAAGTGGGAGGAATGAGGCTCATCAAAAAGGCTCCAGACCTTGGGCTTGAGTCTTTGCCAGCAGTTGAGCGCGTTCTGGTGGTAGGCCTCCTCGAATCCGAACTTCCGCGCGATTTCCTCCTCCGAGGGTTTCTCTTGATCTATCTCCAATTTGTCCAGGATTGCCAGCGTGTTCTGCATTCCAAATAATGTGCCTCTCAAGCGTACGTTTTCATTTGCTCGTGATTATATAACCATTATTATTCTACCCCCCCTCCCCCTTCCCCCAATGAATCAATCGATTCGGGTTTTTCGGATCGCTTGATGAAAAGTAGACCATCGTATGACTATATACTGGCTCTGAGAAAGTTTCTCTGCAGCAGTCCTGTTTATACGACGATTTGCTGATTTTGTTGGGGTCTCATAGGGTTCTCTATAGATACGACATGTTATATTAGAGGTTCTTTGTACAACGAAACGATCTCTACAATGAATTTTCTTTCGGTCCCTTGAATTTTTTTTTTAATTTTATTTATTTATTTTTATTTTTTTGCAGAGAGAGTTCAACTGTATGATTATTTCTAGTTCAAAAGGCAAAGTCAGCTCAATAATATTAATCTTCTAATGTTTTATGATCACGAACCTCTCAACGATAAACCAAGTAAGAATCGTTGATGTGTGCTTCGCAAAGTTCAAGCTTCGATTTTTAATAACAGCGTTCCTCAGAGAATGAGATCTGCATTTGAAATAAGACCCATGAAAGTATTTTTGGGTATCGTCCCGAGTATTCTTGAATACTCTTGAACCAACATTAAAATCTACGAAAATGAAACCAAGATTATATTGCACTCTGAAATGTGGTTCTCAAATAAGGCGCTTTTCCTCCACTTCGAGAAAGAATGGCTGTCAATAATACAACTGATCTAATAATCAATCAATCTGAATTAATCTAATAACATATTTTACTGAACCTGTTACTTACATGAATTCGTTTTCGACTGCTCTTTATTGTCAGAGTTCGAAAGGTAAACTTTTCACCTCAAAGAAGATCAGTATAATACAAAAGCCGAGTAATTGAGTTTTTATAGTTCACTCCTCAGTTAAAATATATCTTTGGATTAATAAATTCATTTCAAAATGATAATTGCCTCATCATCTACCGTTTAAAAAAAAAAAGAATAATCCTGAGAGAAGCGTATCATTTAAGGGAAAATGAGGCAGAATTTATCCTTGCATTCCTTATTAACCTGCGTTTGACAATTTTGCTTGCATACTGTTTTAAGCGCAGTTAAAATACTTGACTAACCTGAGTGTCTCTATGAATGGTGTAAGTCATCCAGCAGCAAGGCTCGACTTGATTGGAATCCAGGCCCCAAAATTCGAGCTCTTCCTCAAATAGAGGCCCACAAACGTTTGTTGGGTAGTGCAACTTCCCAGTGCTTCAGAAAAAAAAGAAATGCACGCAATTTTCAATTTCTGCTGATGAGGTGCAACAAGATGGTCCAATGTCTGAAAAACGGATCATCACTGGACGAAATCACGAACAACATAAGAATAGGTCCCGCAATAATTCAAACTTTCGTCGGAAGAAAGCTCAGGTTATTTTCGTCGGACGAATAAAACAAAAGAAAAACTTACGTTTTTGTTTGTATCCGAGACCTTAATAAAGACTCAGACAACATTTATATCTCTATCTGCTATACTACCACTCTACTTATATGACTTTATGGCAGCAGGTCAACATTTTTTTAAAACTTTAATAATAAAGTATTGTACGATTAAGTAAGGCCAGAAAGCCAAAATATCTCTTGGCCACGAAAATCTCGAGAGAAAAATTCCACGTATTTCTCCGGATTTGAAATTCACGTATTGTTAGCATGTTGAGAAATTTTAAAAATTCATGGGGACCGTTTCTCTAACCGGTAGTAGTTCATGATTTGGGCGAAAACGCCGGGGTGTCGGTCGAAGAAGTACTCGTTAAGTACGGGGTCGTAGTTGGCCAGGGCTTCGGTGAGACGTGACAGTCGAGTGGCAGGGATTTTCTTGAGGGTCGCCTTATAAGTCTCGAATCGAATGCCCCCGACATTGAGGATGATTCTATTTTCTCCGTCGACGTTCATGACGTTGCCTCTGCTCGCGGGTTGTTGTTTTATTTCCCTTCGAGTGTGTCCTCCTCTTAACGTTTTCTCCTCCTTTTTTTGTTGTTTTTATCCCGGTTGCCGGGTTTCTGTATTTTCCTTTTGATTCAATACATTTATTTTTATTTTTCTTGCGTTCTCCGGAAGAGAAGGAGGAGGACGAGGAGGAGAGCCAGAGGCTTAGAAGTGCATGCTGGCTTTTTTTTTTTTTTTGCTTCGGCCTGGTTCCGGCGTCTAAACGGACATCCGGTGGCACTTGGCAATCGACACTTCCGCTTTACGGCGTTCTTTGCATCTCAGCTGTTTGATTATTCATTTCTTTTTATCACTTCATCGTGCCTTTTTTTCTGAATACGAGGATAAAGCGGGATGAGATATTTGAATTGAAAATCATCACAGAACACACTTTCTTCCGAGGGATGATGGTGATGTGTACACATATACCCTAAATTAGGAGAAACGCGGCGAAGACAGTTAACTTTTTGTAATAGCGAAGTGCAAACGTGGAGTAAGTGAAGTATAGTGCACGAGGACTTTATCTTCTCTGTTTTTGCTCAACTTACTCATCATTGGGAAGCACGATTATTTTCTCAAATCATGGCGATGATGGAATCCAATCCACTCTGAGCCTCTCCGTATACTGTATAAAAATAAAATATTTTTAACAGCTCACCATTTTCATCAATTCACTCAATCGAGAATTTCAAGGGCGTATTATGTACAATTCTTGGGAAAAAGCCTTATCAACTCTCCCAGACGAGAGACTCTTTTTTTAAAATTATGAAGACTGTGGAGTCAAATTTCCGTTGAGTATTCTGATAATTAATTTAAAATTCAGCAGCTCGTCACTTTTATTTTCTCTGCATTTTGAGACAATCCCCTTCTTCATGAAGATAGGTACTCCTTAACGAGGAGCTTTATTTTTTTAAATGATGGGACTATCAAGACCCTCACTTATCTTCAACGATGATGACGAAATATATTTATCTCTAAGCCTGGACGAAAAACTGAACCGCTCATAAATTCCGGTGCTCACTTTTTAAGTTTTCGCAGCATCTTCTAAATTCAACAACGACCGAAAAAAGTTGAATTTGATAACCTTTTCCCCCCAGATGATGATGAAATTTAATCGACTCTGATTTGATCAAGTTTTTCCATTTCTGGAAAGAATTGATTTAATTCAGCGAAGTCACATAGAAAAACTTTCAAATCAACTTGTATCATTCTTGATTGGTGTAAAACGAAAAAAGCTTTTCGAACGACGGATTTTTATGTTTTTTCACCAAGACGAGGACAAGGAAATAGGAAATAGATGGTCAAGAAAATAAGTATATAAATGTAATAACAACATAGTTTTCCTTGGTTCGAATCAACTTGGCCCGAAGAAATATAATCTTCGAAAATGTTTACGCTTGCAGTTTCACTCCATTTTTTTTCTAAAAACGGGAAAAATTACCATTTTCAAAAGATATTCTTCCAAAAGCAATTTCCCAAAATGAATACACTTTCGCGATAAAAAATAAACTGAATTTCCCGTTGATCCACTATCTGCGATGCAATTCAATCCCGAATGAGAATTGTTTTTCTCCGGAAATTGGGTAAACTATTTATTGATGCAGCAAGCAACTTGTTATTACATGTATTCTTCGTCGTGTTTTCTCCGTATTTTCATCCAGGATTCTGTTTTATTAAAAGCACGAATAAAAAAAAACCAACTCTGCTTTGAAGTTTGTTTGAGAAAAGCGATCGAAAACTTTAGATTGCCAGAGTTGCTTGTTTACCTGCCCTTTATTATGCGAGACGTCCAATTTTCAATATTGGACGAAGAGCTCAAACAACTCCGCAAACGAGGACCGGAAAAACCTTTTTTTTTTTGAATTTCATGTGCATTATTTATTGTTTTAAATAATCTACTACAATGGTTGAAAAAGAGAAATTCAGGTCTGAACGGAAGCATGTTCATGGAATGAACTTCCAAGAATTGTGGTAAACCAAGTATCGGTCAGAAATATTTTTTTGAACTATGCATTAAGTCCAGAGAAATGGATCCCAACTTTTAGACTTCCGAAAACCCCACAGAGGATTCTTAAGAGAATCCTTTTTTTTTCATTGACCATTTACCTTATTTAAAGTAACTGATCGGCACAAATTTGTTCTGAAAACTTGGGTGCGTGTCATAATTGGGAAGAAGTTCATTAGACCATTTGGCAAAATTTTCAATGCTACATTTTTATCATTCATTATAAATACCAACCATACGAAGACACTTCAACTTATACAACAAACAGGGGTTATTAAAAGCAATTCCACTCTTGAATTGTAATATTTTTTTTGCAAAAATTTGCGTTTTATGGAATTTTTTGAAATACTGTATTGAAATGTTTGCTCATGAAAAACGTCTCACGTGAGAACGTTTGGCACTTTTATGAACTTGGTGAAGAAAGCAAGTCTCGCTTAGCTGAATTCAATTATTTGGTTGGATGCGAAAAACATTTTTGAATTTGACCCAACAGCTATAGGGCTCCCATATTGAAGCGCGAAAACATTTTGTTGTTGTTGGAACAAATCGTGTGCAATTTTACGGCCCCATAAAAATAAGCATCATCA